>OU383776.1:35972055-36043089 GCA_910950805.1 Acrocephalus scirpaceus scirpaceus
CCTCCCTCCCTCCCTCCCTTCCTCCCTTCCTCCCTTCCTCCCTTCCTCCCTTCCTCCCTTCCTCCCTTCCTCCCTCCCTTCCTTCCTCCCTTCCTTCCTCCCTTCCTCCCTTCCTCCCTTCCTCCCTTCCTCCCTTCCTCCCTCCCTCCCTCCCTTCCTCCCTTCCTTCCTCCCTCCCTTCCTTCCTTTCTTCCCTCCCTCCCTCCCTCAACATAATAGGTACAATCAGAAAATGTCAACCATTCATGCTGAATTACCAGGGAGGGCCATGAAGGTTCTGATGGGCTTCTGTGTCCATGTCCATCTTCCCTCTTGAACCCCCAGGATCCTTCCCTTTTGCCCACGGCTCAGGACATCACATCAGCCCCTTGAACTTATCAGCCCCTGCACTGGCAATATTGATTCTGCGGCAAGATGGTCTCTGGTTGCCCCCGGCCCTGCCCTTCTGGGTCCACTAACAAAAAGAAGGAGTACTGCCATTAGTAACAAGCATTGTTGTAAAAAAGGTGAGCCACCATCAGCAAGAAAAAGCAGAATTTGCTGTAAATCAATCAGTCATGCAAAAACTGCATGGTGATAGTTTGCGTACATACGCGTGTATTTATTCCAGAATTGAATATGGACGTGAGAAGGAAACGGAAGTCTGTACTAGAGGAATTCAGACTGTAGGTGCATTTTTGTTTTATTCTTCTTGCCCTTTTCCAACAAATATACATAAACATGAGTAACATTAGCTGACACACTTTCCTTGAAGCAAATGAGATGCTGTCCTAGCACTGTTGTTTCCATCCTGGGTTGAGTCATGCAGTGCAGACACTTTATCCTGCCCGTGTCTCTGCTGTAAGACCACAGATCATGTTGTCACTTTACAAATATAGCATATTAGTATATCTGGAAGGCTAGTCACACTGTGGGGTTCAAACAGATCTGGCTGGCCATGAGCTATGCTATGCTATAAACAACCTCAGTGTCCCACACTGAATAGCTGCAAAGCGCACTCAGGAGCTCTGGACACTTGTGTTCTTTAGTAGTAGGTAAGTGACAGTTTTGCTGATTATTGTGTTTCTTTAGATGTGTGGGCTCAAGGTGGAAAATGGCAGGGAAAGTGAAAAGTAGCTATCAGGTTGCTGCTATTGTGCTGTGGGTCTTTAAAAACCAATGCATATGGGAAAAATAATTTAAATAGGGAGCATTTAGTCCAAGGCAGTATGTTTGGTGGATATCTTTAAAGAGAGATTCACCCCATGCATAATTCCTCTGAATAGATTTACACTTGTGACAAATCCAAACTTTATAATTTAGGAAACCTTTCAAGTTCCACTCTGTGACTCAGTTGTAATACACTGCTGCTATTACATTTCAAGGACATATGCTCGTGTGCGAATGATTTTTGATTAAAAATGGCTTGAGAGGTCAGTTATTTGTCTTTATTGTCTGTCAAAATTTAGAGTGGAATTTAAAAAGAGTTATAGAACTTCTGTTTCTGAAGGCTACTTACAGTTAATCTAACTGGCACAGGAAATACAGCCTGCTACATCTTTTGTGAACACAGCCTATCATTTAAAGTCAAATATTGTCATTATTGTTGTTGTTGCTACCACAAGTATTTATGTGCTATCATTGACATGTTACTTTCTGTAGGTTAAATGGTACTGACCAGCTTTCTTTCTCTCGACAGCAGTTAACTGAGCACAGTTTCAAGGATCAGGGATGGATGATAATGCTTATTAACCAAAGAGGTGGATCATACCTACTAGTTTCATTCACTTTGCTCTCCTCAGACATTAGAGCTAAAATAGCTTGACTGCTGGAATAGGTGAAAGCAGCATCATCTCTTCCTTATCTAAATTATCTGCAATCTTAAATCACAGAATTTAACATCTTTGCAGGTGGCTATGATCATTTTGCTCATTATACAACTAATGATCTTGTATCTAATACTGCAAATAGGACTGCTATAGGTCAGACATAGGTTATTGTTCTCCTTCTGAAGTAAAGGCAGGTGGCAGGATTGATTTCTTAGATCAATACATGTAAAATGGCCCCCAGGAAGCAAAAGAAAATGATAAATTTTGAGGGTCTTTAATTAGTGTCAATTAGAACAGAGAGTCTAAAGGAGCATTTATGATGTGGTCATTCACAGATATAACTTCAGAGGCTGTACCCTCTAAGGGTACATGAAAGTTAAGTAATAGTAGCCTCAATTCTCAGGAATTGTTCAGGAGCCTTAAGACAAATAAGAAGTCAATGAAACATTGTGTTAAAAACCATGATGGACATGAAAGAAGTTTGAGAAACCTGAGAGTGCAATTTTATGCTTAATTAAGGTCATCTAATTGTATATGAAAGCGTCAGTGTTCTGCTCAGTGACAATGAATGCATATTTATTTGCTATGGGTCTGTGTATGAGAATTTAAGGAGGATCTCTCTTATTCATAGAACATGCTTTTGGTTTCCCAGGCCTCTGTTGTATGCTACCTAAGACAATTATTTGCACCTGCTGACTCGGCTACATTCATCGATTCAGCACCTTTACCAATATGTAATACCCTTTGGAGCTGTTTTTCCTTTGAAAAACCTGAAAATACATGCCAATTCAAAGACATCACTCCTGTCTCAGTCTTAAGAGAATTAGACCTCTCCTCAGAAATACCCAGTGGAGAAAAAAAAAAGAATGGATTTTTGTCAGAGACATCAGTCCAGTATTTCATTAGCTTCATTGTCAGTGGAAGAATAATTAGTCAGCTCACTGAAGTGCTAGGGGAATACATCTGTAATAAATCTCCTTGCATATGTAACATCTATCATGCTTGATGGCAAACATATTAGTGTTACAAGAGTTGAGAAAGTATAAGGAATATTGTAATTCAGCTGCTAATTAATCCATAATTAAAGACCTAATTAATGAATAACCCTGTGAAAAATTGTCTAAAAATCAAGATGTGAAGACTGCAGTGATAAAGAGGTCTCTTGTTTGTGAGACTGGTTAATTTACATCTAGAATAGGAACTGATTAATGAAAACTGTCAGTAAAGCATTATGCTGCAGCACTGGACAAAGAGAAATATGCACATAAAAATGTATGGAAACCGAGTTCAGCCCTTGTATATCTGTTCTTAATTTTATAATGTTCATAGCTATTTTTACCTGAATATAATGAGTAGGTTAATAAAAAGATATATTATCTCTTAGTTGTGATGTGTAAACAATGCAAAAGTAATTTATTTGTGTATGAAAGAGGCTAATGCCAAATTCTATTCATAAATGTCTCTTTCATGAAATGGCTAAAGAAGAAAACTATAAAAAGACCTTAATTCATCAAAGCATTCATGATTAAGCTCTGTGATACAGAAAGACACTAATTTCTGGAATTAACTTCACTGAAAGTTGGACTAATTAATAGCTTGAAAGTGTCACTGTCTGTCTGTGTTTGTTTATGTAGGAGCCAGCTGCCTGAGACTGTACTCCTGAGAGAGCAGGAAGGAACATTTCAAACTTCCAGAATATCTGGGCTCATGTCCAGGTGTCAGGACTGCTTTCTCCAGCCCTGGAGCAGCTTGTCTCTTCCCTCTTGTATTTATTCTGTGCTGTAGCTGCATTTATTTGGATCTCTGAGGACCCAGGCCTTCAGGGGGACACCCACTTGATCCATGGCATTACTCTGCCCACTGTTCCCCAGGACCCAGCAATCACATGCATGCATGCATGCATATGTGTTCTGAAACACAATCTATCTAGGATCCCAGACCTCAAACTCTCAAACTTTGCACTGGAAGTTGCTCCGACTCCCACTCCACAAGCGTCACAGAGAAGCACTACCACATTTACAAGCTGAGCTCAGTTAGCAAAATATAGTTGTATATGGTGAACATTGCCACAATCACTATTGCTCTTTCAACCACAGCATGTTTCTCTAATTTAATCTTTTCCTGATAACATAAAAAATGTGTTCTGTTGCTATCCAAATGTCAGGTTTTCTTTGAATTATTTAAAGACTTGAGAGATAAATGACTTGATAGTTCTAAAGCACAGTGTGAGTGAGCTTATTTCCTAAGAAATTATTTGCAGGATTGGTAGGAAATATTTCACTCACATTTTCCCCCATGTAATCCTGCCAGTAATATTCGAGTGCAGCAGATCTCCCACAGTGATTATCTGAAAGAAAAAGGGCCCAAGTGAAGCAGGTTGTTAAGCAAATTGAAGAAATAAAAACATTAATAATTTAATAACTCAGGTAAAACAGCAGAGGAAAGTATACCCAGTGCTGATTTTTAGGGCAACCAGGTGCCATGTGAAGTCAGGAGAGCTGCTAACAGAGATTAATACTGGCTGTATCTGTAGTATCAAAATTGTGTTGGACTCTTTCAAATTCAAGGGAAGACAGAGGTCTTGTTCTACAGAATACTGTGCACACACAAGTTGGCCGCTTAACACACAAGTTAACACTGATGCCAACTCAGAGAACTTTAAACTCCACTATAATAAAGTAAATGTAATTTTGACTTATCACTGGCTGTATTCTACCTGCAGAGAAGACAGATAATCTTGGTAAACAGGGAGGAGCGGTAGAAGAGTTTGGTACAGTTAATCTTGGCAGACCACAGAGTCACCGTATCTGAGAAGAATACTTCTCTATTTTCTTTTCAAAAAAGACTTGGTTTTTTTTTTTTTTTTTTAGTGATATGCTTCTTGAGGTATCTACATTGATTAATATATCTCTGATACTAAGATAAGTGCAGAAAGTCTGAAAACTGTTCTTTCAACGAAATTTCTGATTTGAAAAGCAGTTTTTCTCTGTGGAAGGCCTTCCACCCAGAATTCAGTGTTGCTTTTAGCTCAGGTATCCTTAAACTGCTTTTTGAAGATTGGGTAGTCCATGGCACCTCGTGGTGCAAGTGCAGGTGACTGAGATGAAACTCCTGTAGCATGAAACACCAGGAGCTGCCAAAAAGCATCCTAACTTTGAAACCTAGTGGCCTCCAGTAGTCCTCCATACTCAGGTTGGTGACATTCCAAAGGTATTGAAAGGCATTTTCCCCCTTTATGTTAAGCTGAGGGGGAAAATAAGAAAAAAAGAAAAAGGGAAAAAACAGTCATCAAATGTTGATGCCTGCTCAGCATTCAGAGGTCAAGTGGAAAGAAGTACAACTGGTCACAAGATCACTGGCTGCTATCAAAGATGGCTGTGGAAGCATCTGTGGCAGACCTGTAAACAAGGACTGGAGATATCAGTAGCTGAAGGGAGCAAGGGCATTTAAGGCACAGCATACTAAACCTCTCCAGTTTTACTGAAGAGTTGACATCTGAAGTATGCATATATTTGTAACAACAACATGAATAACAAAAAATAAAAAGTGATAAAGATTAGACATTACAAGGTAGTTATCTTCTTTTCTATCCTATATTTTTTCAACACCTTGCTGAAGAGATTCTGTTTTAGAGCTTCTGAATACTCGTACTATTTAAAAAAGAATATCAAAATAGATGCTAGAGACTAGTCTGACTACTTTTTGGTGAATTTATGCAATAAAATAAAATAAAATAAAATAAAATAAAATAAAAGATAATATAAATGCTAAAATAAAAATAATCCATGCAGCTACTTAGGCAGATGCTTTTACTAGCAATAATATTTGGCATTAACATTATATCATTTAAATAAAAACATATGGTGAGTATCATACCTAAGATTATGGAGTTTTGCCAGTTAATCCTCCCAGTGCCTAAGAGTATTAATATAATTATACACATGAGGACAGTGTTTGATTTTAATAGGCCTATTTATAGATACATTTAAATGAATAAAGTTTCTGCAAGATTAAGGAAAGGTGTTTTCATCTTTCTGAGACCAGAAATGACATACAAGTGTCTGTAAAGGCAGTTTTTCTGGTCTAAGTGTGTAGGGATATCTCATAGCAATAGGGCACCCAAACCCAAATGTTGGCAGCAAAAGAATGTTCTTACAGCTATTAAGAAGCAAGAAGCTAAGAAGCAAGCGCTTCTTCTCAGCTTAGCTGGCCCAGAGAAGTGGCAGATTATTAAATTCACTGGGTAAAAAAGATGGGTCTCTTTCTTTTGTGTTGAGATGGGGCCTGCAATAGGAAGAGTCAGAGAGAGTTGCTTAGTAGGAGAGGGGCTTGGTAATGTGTTCTAGTGAAGGCACAGAACTCTGAACTGATGAAATTGAGAATATTTTGCAGGCTATTGTATCTTAAACTGAAAGTACATCTGCAGGGAGGGAAAGAATCTGTGGTTTACAATGTAAAAGGAAAATTCCATTTATACAGATTCTTGTAATTTTCTTAATGATGAAAACAGGGACAAGTTGACATAGCTTGCTGGTTGAGGAAGAGATGTTGCAAAGGCCATGGTGTTCAAAGGGACTTTTTATTCCCCCTCTTCCTAAAAAAACCCATAAAGAGCAGGAAGGTTGAAGCCAAAGAAGATTTCTTTCCTCTGTCACTAATACAAGTTTCTCTAGTTACAAACTCTCATGTTGCCTTGCCAAGTAATGCAATGCTTATTAAAAAAAAAAAGCTATTTTTAAAATTTTGAGATGATTTGATTTATATATTTATGTCTGTATTTATGTATGTCATATAAGAATATGTATGTCATATAAGAATAGAATAGAATGTTACATTACTTATATTATATTATATTATATTATATTATATTATATTATATTACCTAAAAATATTTCTTTAAATGTAATGTGTGGCTGCTTCTGAAGGGAAAATAGAATAGCTAAAAAATAAAAAAAAATCCTGAATGGTCAGCTTTGTCTCTGAGCTAATCATTACAAAGAAGACAAGATCAGGTTGACTTCCCAGTATGTTGCCTTTTAAGGGTATTGCTCAAGGTCTTGCAGACAACTTCTTGGGAGGTGTAAATGGCTAGGGATAAGATTTTTTGCTTCCATAGATACACACAGAGGACTAGTTTCTCCGTATATGATTCGCTTCTAAATGACATTTCCTTCTTTTAGTGTTCCTGAATCTCTTTCCCCCTGGAAAGTGCTGTACGTTAATTATCATTTGTTACTGAATAACCCTGTTTTGTGATCTATATCACTAATAACTCAAAAGACTGATTCTTGTTGCAACCGTGTATCATCTAGGAAAGATGTATGGATGATCTACAGCATAATTTAGATGTAGTTGTTACTCAAGTCAAGATGACTTTAAGCAGTGAACTCGGTGTAGTTATGAAGTAGGGTCTTGTGAACGCAGATCGTGACTGCTTTTGTGGTCAGGACTTATCCTTAATTAAAGAAAGATTGCCTGTTTCTGGTAAGAAATAGTTTTTTGATTTTCACTTATTGCCGTATGGGTGGGTCAGATAATCCTGACAAGTATGACCTTAATGCTATAAAGCCTGTCCTTAATGGTCATGTGTACATAAGGAATGAGAAAGAAGCAATGCTGTATTACAAAATGATGAGGAAATTGGAAGCAGAGGGGTGCTGCAGGATATACAGGCTTGGGTCAATAACTGTATGACCACTCTGAGCAGAGCAGTTGGATGAGGTGACCTCTAGAGACCTTTTCTAACTTTGCTGTGGTTTCTAACAATGGACAAAATGATAATAGTGATTACCTGTGAATAACCTAAGTCTGGAAGGAAACATAGCTGTGTTCCTAGTTGAAGGGAAAAAAGAAGTGTATGATTGAGACTTTTCTCTATCCAAATGTAGCTTACCACCTGTGAATAATAGATGATAACTTTGAGTTTTCCTCTACAGGCTTAATCTGATGTTTGGAAGAAAGAAGCTACTGCATGTGAATTTGAACATGTATTTCTAGAAATTGAAATCATTATTAGCAGTTGCTTCTTCTGTCATAAACTCTTGCCATGCATGAGCAGGTTCCTGAAGAACCTACACTCAGTATGAGTTAAGCCTAGCTTTAGCCAGTTTTTGTTTCTGGGCAACATTTCATCTTTAGGAAAATGGTGGTGTCAGAATTTTGGCAAGTACATTTCTGTCATCTTGCTTGATACTCCATGCCCATTTTTTAGGCAAGGATGTAGGGTAAGAAACAGCCCTGTGAAGATTACTAGGTGACCTTTTCAGAGTTGTAGATGTCAAAAATCATTTCACATTTGTCCTGATGTGTTATTTCTAAAGCCTTAGTCACCCTGTAATCTGATCAGGATTTGTGGCTTTGCTCCTTTTGAAGAGATTAAGTCGGAGGCATTATGATGGATAGGTCTCACCTCCCACCCAAGTTCCTCCTCTTCTTGATTTTACCATAGAAGAAAACCCCACAGTGCCTTGCAGCCTAGTGTAATAAGTGGGTGAAAGCTATATGTGGATAAAATTAACTTTTCCAAACTAGTGTTTAATAAATCAGTGTCTCAATAAAGAATGGACAACTTAACCTGTGAGACAGGAAGGTGAGAAACAAGTCAAGGAAAAGGAGAGCTTTCACAGTCTATTCAGTCTCTGTGTTGATTAAGGCCATCTAGTTCCAGCAGAGGTTAAGTGTCCAGCTGCAACTTCACTGTCTCTCAAAAATTCAACTTCTGCAGCAGTCTTTCTACAAAAACACAATTGTATGAATTGTTCTATTAAAATGAATTAGACCCTGTGGAGTGACTTCTGGCCTGCAGTTACTGTGAGGGATAAAGTCCTTGTCACTGGGTTTCTTTCTCCTGTAAGCAGAGGTGAACATTTTATTTTATGAGACCAACAGTTCCTGTAAATTAGTAGTAAATATGTTTTAGAAGGACAAACCTTTTCACAGAGAATAAGGTCACTGTTTTAATTACACTGTTTTAATGGGGTTTTGACTCAGCTGTTGTCAGCTGTTAGTTCCAGATAGGTTAGGAACTTTTTTTGCCTCATTTTTAATGCTAGGAAAGATAAACAAGCAATAGGTGCAGCTTTATAAACAACAAAGATAACATTTTATATAAACACCCTAAGATACAGAAGGCTATGTAAATAGAATGATAGTGGTCTCTGGCCAGTTTCTAAGCCTGTACTTCTTGGTATTTGAAAGAGCTTTTCTTACTGAGATGACTAACAAGGTGAGCAGGTAGGTACCTTTGCTCTGCATGTACCTATGCATAATTCTTCTTAGTCCATGCTGTGCATTTTCCAGAGGACATGAGGGTGTTTTCCTGGCTCAGAATAAATTATTCTTTTATGTGTTATGTTCTACAGAGGGATGTGTAGGTGAAAGGGGGTGAAAAAGAAAAGGGACAGTTGCAAAGTTACAAGGAAAAAATACAGAGGGGAGAAAAATTTCCCCTTTGTCCTCCATATTATAACAGGACAGATTAAATAGCCCTGGCTGAAGGACACAATGCTTGGAAAAAATGATCACAGTAGCATCTGAGGAAAAAAATTGTAGACACGAGCTTGAAAACACACAGGAAAGAGAGGATTTATCTTTAACTGATAAGTAGATGATCAAGCAGGGTTTTCTTTTACTGTGGTTTTTTTTTTTTTTAATTTCCCTAAGCTTATAAAGGGTATAATAAATGTGTTCTCTAATAAAACCTCACAAAAAGTTTAAATAACTGACTTTCCTCCATTGGCAATCTAGCTATATTTCATGAGCGCTACGATGATTATACCCTCATCAGTGACTCTGAGCAAGAAAGTATAGTTTCACCTCTTTTATCAAGATTTGTTTGTGTACTTGCATTAGAGATTTAGTAGGTGATTAGTCTTCTATGTTGGTACTGTAGGGAACCACTGTAGGAAACACCATCTTGTAAGTTATGCTGTGTTTCACACAGAGAATCATGGCTGAATGAAGCCATCATGAAGAACAGCTTGGGTTAGACAGGACCTTAAAGATCATCCAGTTCCAAGGATACTTTTCACTGAACTGGATAGCTCAGATCCCCGTCCAGCCTAGTCTTGAGCATGGTTAGGTAATCCACAGCTTCTCTGGGCAACATGTTCCAGTGCCTCACCACCCTCAGCATAAAGAATATCTTCAGAATATCTAATCTAAAGAATCTCATTCAGTTTGAATCCATTCCCCCTGTCTTATCATTACATGTTCTCTCCGTCTTTCTTGTAGGCTCCCTTCAGGTACTGGATGGTTGCAGTTACCCTAAAGCCTTCTCTCTTCAAGGCTGAACAGTCCCAATTCTTCCAGTCTTTTCTTGGAGGAGAGGTTTTTCATCCCTCTAGTTATCCTGGTGGTCCTTCTCTAGACTAGCTCCAACAGGTCCATGTCTTTCCTGTGCTGAGGAACATATAGGAGGATGCAGCACTCCAGGCTGGATCCTTATGAGAGTGAAGTAGAAGGGGAGAACGCCCTCCCTCAACCTGCTGACCATTACTTTTGATGCACTCCAGGACACATTTGGCTTTCTGGGGTGTGAGTGCACATTGCTGGTCATGTCCAGCCTCTCATCCACCAGCACTCCCAAGTCCTTCTAGGCAGGGTTGCTCTCCACCTGTTCATCTCCCAGACTGTGTTTTAAGCCATTGCTTAAAACAGCATCTTGCCCTTGCTCTTCTTGCACTTGCACTTAGTGCAGCAACTAGTGCACTTGTGCCAAGTGGGGAAGTGGGAAAATAAATGGGATATTCCCATAAGCCCAATTCTCAAGCTTGTCGAGGTCCCTCTGTATGACATCCCATCTTTCAGGCATATCAACAGCACCACTCAGCCTGGTATTCTCCAAAAATTCACTGAGGGTACACTTGATCCCTTTGTAAATGTCATAAACAAAGATATTGACTAGTACTGGTGCCAATACAGACTCCTGTGGGACAGCACTTGTTACTGATGTCCATCAGGACTCTGAGCTAGTGACCACTATTCTCTGGATGTGACTGTCCAGCCAATTCCTTATCCATCCAACAGTCCACCTGCCAAATCCATGTCTCATGAAACTAGAGAGTAAGACCTTGTGGGGGACTGTATCAAAGGCTTTACACAAGTCCAGATAAATGACATTTGTAGCCCTTCCCTTGTCCACAGGTGTAATCATTCCATCATAGAAGACCCCTGGGTTGGTCAGGCAGGAAGCTTTGGTGAAGCCTTGCTGGCTATCCCAAATCATCTTCTTGTTCTCTTTGTGCCTTAGCATAGCTTGTAGGAAGATCTGTTCTAGGACCTTCCCAGGCACAGAGGTGAGGCTGACAGTTTGGTAATGCCCAAGGTCCTCCATTCTAACCTTTCTAAAGATGAGTGCAGTGTTTCCCTTCTTCCACTCACAAGGGGCACTTCCTTTGACTTTCATAATTCTCCAGAAATCAGGGAGATTGGCTTGTCAACTACATCAGCCGGTTCCCTCAGAGCTCTGATATGCATCTCATCAGGCCCCAAAACCTGATCATGTGGGAGGGAGTTTTCTCTTCCAGCTCACACCCTGAAGTTCACCCAGTCATGAAGGGTGGGAAAAGAGATTGCCATTAAAGAATGAGTAACTAAACTTTCTCTTTGTCCATTGCTACCAGTTTTTCAGCATTTTATATCAGGTACATAATCTTTGGCCTTCCTTTTCTACTGACATCAGTTCTTAACTGTGTGGAACCTGATACATTGGTACCAAGCCTTTGACTGATGGGATGTGTTTCTATATGTGTTGTGGTTTAGGAATGTTATTCCCCAATTTAGTGTTCCTTCCCAAACCACAGCAGACAATGTGCTGCCTGCCTTCCCCCATAGCAGGATCCAGACAAGAATGGGAGGCACAAAAAGGTAAAGATCATGGGTTGAGAAAAGAATGACTTAGTGGAAACAGCAATGAAAAAAAAATCAAACAGTAACGAAAATACTAATAACAATGTACAGGACAGGCAAATGATTCACATGAGATTGCTCATTATGACCTGGTGTTATCTGACTGTGCACTCCAGTAAATGGAAAAAGGCAGGTGTGACTACCTCAGCATGTGCTGAGGTGAATAACCCTAAGGTCCTGGACATGGCCCTCCTGGCTGCTGCAAGGTCAACCCTGTTGACTGGCTAGAATAAAGACATGTTAGTAAGTGGGGACCATGACCCATTCACAAAATCTTCCCCATGTCTCTGCCTTAGGTAAATTTTTTTGTGTTATAAGGCTGGTCTTTCAATGCCTTTCATAGATAAACACATACTTACGGGAACATTGGAAGTTCACAAATTCCATTGAAATAGGATAGCTTGAGGTTGTAAAGATCAATACATAACAACTCCAGATTAATTGCTTTTGCATGATTTAAAATGAATAAATTCTTTATGAGCATTCATTTTAATATTAGTCACAGAAATTATTAAATATGTAAAGCTTTTAAAGCTATTTTCATCACTTTTACTTTTTCAAACCTGTATTTTTTTGCAACTCTATCTTTATCTTGAAAAGGAAAAAATGTAAGGAATACAAAAAATTCAACGTGTAGCTGTTGCCATGGATTTTATGTAGAAGTCAATTGTGTGCCACATTGATTACTACCAGCACAAAACCCTAAATAAATTGGGTAAGATGGAAAACATATTAGTATTTCTTATGTCTTCAGCTCTTTTCCCCAGATAATTTTGATGAAACATGATAGTTTGGATCTTTCTTTTTCTCAATATTCATTTTCTGAAGAGTTGACTTGTTCTTGCAGGAGAAGCTTAATGTCAACGATATGGGACATCAGGTGGTAATATTTGACTTTTCTGTCATAAGAGGACTGTGGGAAACTCGAGTTAAGAAGAGCAAAGAGCGTCAGAGGAAGGAGAAAGAAAGATTAGAACAAAGTGCACTGGAGAAGTAAGACAACTTTTGTATTGTTCATTTTAACCAAATCTATTCTTATTATCCACTAACACTGCTATATACTAAATATAATAGATAGAAATATATATAATAAATGTGATGAATATACTAAATAATAATTGTTGATTATTACAATTTTGGGGCTTGGGCTTGATTTCAATGACACCTTACTTCCTTTCCTCACATGATAGTAAGAGAAATGCAGCACAAACAATCCTTATGTTTCATTACTTTCTGTTCTTTCCTATGTAGATTGTGATATATTAATGATACATTTTATTGTTTACCATAGACATAAATTGAAGATAAAAATAACATATGTTTGTGCCTTTCTAATTTTCATGTGCTGCACAAAAGTATGGATTATTAATTACAGAATTAATGAAAACATGCTCATAAGTTTTAGTAATAAGAAATATTTTAAGTCTTTTTGTTGTGTTGACAGGAGAAAGAAAAAGAGTTAAAATAGTGGACACATGCAATTGCTTCTGAATAGGTAATAGCAAAGAGAATAAGAATTGTTAGATTTTTTTCTAGTTTGGGTATTGAAGAAGGCCTTGCTTATAATGCTTACATCCAATGATAATTTTATTCTTTTTATGATATTGAATTTATTTTTTCTTTAAGCAATAATTTGCTTCCCATAAGACACTGTTAAATATTAAACTGTGTTGCCAAGTTTGGAAACATATGACTTATCAATTTCTTCCCTTTGAGATGAGAAAAAAATAGAAATCACATTCTGTTTTAAAAATAAAATGTACAGGGTTTAACAGTGTTCTTGTTTAAGAACATAATTGCATTGAATTTTTGTGTGGTGTTTCAGTGCTCTCAGGATACCCTCCCTAGTAGATTCTCACAGCCAGTGCAGCTACACTGACAACAGAGCAGCTGGTCTAAGAGGAGACTAGGGTAAAACAAAGTCTGGCTATCCTTTCTGTGGGACTTTTCTCTTCAAAACAACCATAGCACCAGTCTTGGTTTTCCCATCTCCACCAAAACTTACATTAAAAACTGTAATCTTTACAAAAAGAAGAAGAAGAAGAAAAAAGTTCATCCTTCAAATTGAATTCTCTAGCAAGGATAAGCTTTCTTTTGGGTGTGAGTTGTGTCCTATTTCAGCTAGGATGGAGTTAGTTTTCTTCTTAGTAACTGGTACAGTGTTGTGTTTTGTATTTAGTATGAGAATAATGTTGATAACACACTGTTGTTTGGATTGTTGCTAAGTACTGCTTATGCTAAGTCAAGGACTTTCCAGTGTCTCATTCTCTGCTAGTGAGGGGCTGAACAAAGAGCTGGCAGGGAGCACAGCCAGGACAGCTGACCTGAATGTGATATTCCATGCCATAGAACTTTTTTCTCTCTAAATATATTGGTGGAATTGGCCAGAAGTGAGTGATTGTTTCTCAGGAATCAACTAGGAGTGGGTCAGCAGGTTGTGAGCAATTGTATTTGACATAATTTGTTTCTCTTGGGTTTTCTTTCTCTCTTTTCATTATTTTTATTGCTCTTGCTATTAATATTATTATTACATTTTACTTTGTTTCTATTGTTAAACTATTCTTAACTCAATGCAATTTTTTTTTTCTGATTCTCCTGCCCATCCCACCAAAGGGTTGGGGAGTAAATGCCTGTGTGGTACTTGGTTGCCACCTGGGGTTAAATCACGACAGCTGGGAGATGGATGTTTGCTGTTTCCCTTATGGTAGAAAACACAAGTGAAAGGATTTGAGATCAAACTTGATCAAATTTGATTTCTGTCCTAATGTGGACAACATGTCAACATCCCCCTGCCACTTTTTTTTTGTTTGTTTTCGTTTTCTGTGGTGCAGAAGATAACTTTTAAGTCCACTAGTACAAAAGCAAATTATGCATGGTAAGTTCTCTCTGTGAGAGGGAAATGTCCTCTGAGGTGGCTTATATGAGCTCCCATGGCTTTTGTCAGTAGCATATGGTAAGAATAAGTTTTTACAGTGACTCTTCCATGAAAGTAATGCATTCTCCCTCTTTTTTCTGCCTGTGGTTAATTGTTCTAGATGCACTTCCATCTAAAAGAGTGGAGCTCCACTGCTTTTTCTGTGTTTTTTCCACTAATGATGTCTAAATTCATTCTCTTATCTTCCTGTATTACTCAAAGATAGGAAATTTGAGATATGATGCACAGAAATAAAAGTTCCCAGGTGCACTTACCACATGCGCAAAAGGATTTTTTCTTCCTTTAAATTGCAACTTGTGTAATGTACTTTGTATAGTTGTGTGTCTTCATGCACTGAGATTGCTTTCCAGTTAGTTCTACTTGTAGAACTCCTGCAAAAAACGGAGGAAATACATTAGACTTTGTCTTCTGAATATGAGTGATCACTATTACACCCACTGAAACAAATGGCAAAGTTCATGTTCATTCTCATGGTGCAGGCCTTATAGAATGGTCAAAGCTGAGAGAATAATGGTCAAAGTAATAAGAATATTAGTAATAAAATGCCAAATTCATTAAAAGAAAATCCTCTTTGTTTTATGAGGTGTGCAGTGACCACTGGCATTTAGGTCCTAAATGTCATCTCAGAAGCTATTTCTTAAGTGCTTTTCAGTGCTCTGAAATGTTGGACCAAAAATATGAGAAAATTTCACTGGTTTTTAGCTTGAAAGTATGGGTAAATTTGTATTTCTAGTTGAATATTAGAAATAATGTTTCCATGTATAAATACATTTCATTATTTTATAGAGTTCTGTATTGACTAAATTCAGGTATCATACTCAGGGATTAAGATTTTACTATTGTCAGGTAGGTCCACTGAAACCAATGCGAGTTCATACTGCACCACAGAAAGAAAGTATTTTGAAAGTACTTTGATCCAAAATCATAATTCCAAAAAGATATTTAGAGAGGGCACTTCCCTGAAATGAGGACTGCATTCTAGCATCTAAGATTCTAGATATTTACTTTTGCTGTAAGTCAGAGTGAATTCCTAAGCAGGGTTGAAATTAATAGAGTTTCTCTGCAAATACACTTATGCAACAGAGTTTGGAATCTGGCCTTTGAGGCTACTTTGTTTGTTGTTTTTTTTTTTTTTTTTCAAAACAAACCCCAGTTTTTCTCAAAGAGGTTATAATTTGCTAATGCCTTTGAGATGGTGCATTTCCTTTATATGCTGTGTTACTATGTAAAATGACCTGATAATATACATTGAAAGGTAGTATGTATTACTCGAGGACAAATTCCCAGTTAATACCTAGGGAAATTTGTTTGCCTTGGGGCAAGGTAATTTAGTTCCTGCAGCCTCATTAAACTGTAACTTGTAAGATAATTTTTGACTGAAGATTTTCTTAAGAGAAAATCTCACAAATGAGTGAAAAGCTTCAATGGTGAGGTGAGGTCTTGTAAAGATTTGTTTACAAGGCCGATGTTTAGGCAACTGGCCAGTGAAAGCTGATTCTGGACAACCAACTACTGAGAAATCTAGCCTTCTGAGGTACTGTTACCAGATAAATTTTTTGTGGATTTAAGTCAGTCCTCTGTTTCCTCTTTGGTTTTGTGGGACTGTAAAAGTATGGCAGTTTAAAGAACACACATAAAACAGCAACTGAATATGAAAGAAAAAGAAATGGAACAGTGTTGGGTAGGCTTATTTTTTTTTTTATGTCATGTTCTTGATCCTGTCAGACAAACCCATTTGAAATGTCCCATAGGATATGAACCACAAACAGTTGCAAAATGCATTCACTGTCCTGAGATTTCCTATATGTTTTTGAAAGTGCTTGTTATGGAAAGAAGTTTGTGTTTATGGCACTATTTTATACTTAATTTTCTAGATTCTGGTTGTGGTTAACAATCTTTTATTGTTCCCCAAAACCCTTAATGTTGTCAGATGACCTTGATGTGGTATGAGGATTTTCTGCATTGAGATTTCTTTTCTACTTGTTTTCTTTTCTCTCTCTTTTAATTTTTTAAGGGAATAAGAGTGAAAGTTTACTGTTAGACTTTTTTTTTTTTTTGAGGGATTGCAACATGTTTGTCATTTGTGTGAAAAGCAGGTAAGATAAATCTGAAGGCTAACAAATTAAGCATTCAACTGAGGAAATGCCAGAGTTATTTGTCCAGATTAGCTATCTAAATCTTTGCTGTGAAATGGCACAGCCTCTTCTGTCCACCAATAAACATGCAGTAAGAATAAAAGTTTGTTCATCTACCACTTCCAGTGTCTCTTCTCCAAAAATTTCTTCTCAAAGTCTGGTTAATTAAACATGCATGTGTTATTTATTTTGAGTTACATACTTCCAAATATTAAAAGTAAAAAGTAACAAGAAAACTACACTTTACAGGCAGACTGACTTTTTTCCCTGAGAGGTTACATGTTTGTTTAATAAAAAGATTTGTCTCTATCTGTCTGCCAAACTTCAGTGTTATAACTCTATTTGTACTTGAACTAAGATTTAATTTCTTCTGTTTATCTTTATTCTTCTACTCAATACCCAATGCAGAATTTTTTCCAAGCTAGTCTAAAACTGAAGCTGGGAGTCCTTTGGCCCCAAACACAAACTATAATCAACAATTTTTGTTTTGATCTGCAGCACTAATAAATATACTAAGTTATTTGCCTTTGTTTGTAGGCACTTGTGCCTTGGCACTTTAGACCATGTGTCTAAAGTAATGCACAGAAGTGCATTGTAAGATAAAAGCTGATGTTCAGCCACAATCCTTTAAAATGCCTGGAAGAGCCTGACAGTGATACTGAAATTGAATCAATCCAATTGAATTTGAAGCAAAAGTTACTCATCCATCAGGAATATTATTCTGGGCTGAGCTCCAGTTTTACTGTGATGCTCTTCTAACAATTCCATAGGATTATTTAATGATCCTACTCGGCTAGTGATTCTGATTTAAACATTGCTCAGGAGTTCTAAACTGGTGCCACCATATAGTGTCCCCATCAATTCTTGTGTCCTGGTTTATAGGAAATAGTGCCATCTAACGAAACTTCCTTTTCCTTACCTAGGAATCACAGCTTTCCCCCAAGAGCTTCTAATCAGACATTGAGCAGAGGATACCTGCTGAAAGAAGAGCTATTGAAAGAAACCCAGTTACTCCTCATTTGATTTGATGGTTCTGAAATCCCTCCCAATGCACACTTCTTTTCCATGCTGGTTGCTCCTTTGACAGGTCCAATCACTGAGTTTATTGTAGAGTAGCTCTTTGCATCAGGTTGATTAGATTCATAATTTTGCTGGAGAAAAGAAAATTGTAAGCAGGGAAGTCCAATGTCCCTGAAAAGAAATATGTATAATAACAATAACAATAACAATAATAATAATAATAATAATAATATATGCCATGAACCTTTTGTCTGAAGGTATACTCCAATAGTGAAGTAGCATTTGGGAAATGATTATCTGAAGAAGAATACAGCACTAATTAAAATGAAAATACTTGAATCTTCTATTTCCCTGCTGATCTTGTTTCATAACTGTATTGTCCTGACAGCTTACTGTAAAAAGGCATTATATTGGAAAATAACTTGCCTGAGTAAAATTCCTCTATACCACATACATCTGCCTTAGTGACAGGTATGCTTTTGTGTTGCAGATATATGGGTATGAATTTTAACATTTCTTTTTATTTTTGACAAACATAAGCAGAATGCAACCAGCCTTTTTTAAAATTAGTGAAGCCATTTGTATGATTGAAGAGGAAATGCTGTAATAGTTAGCTGAGTTGGAACCATCTGGGCCCTTTGTTCAAGAAAAATATTTTTTGTTTTCATACTCCCTCCTGAATTAGGCTTGACTTTAGTATCTTCAATTTTCTTACTACTGGAAATAATTGTTTCTTTAATCTAACTTCAACTGTTTGATCAAGGCCTAGAGAAAGATGAAAATATTTTATTGTTAAATAGTATTAAAAACACAAAAAATTCAGGAGAGCTGTGATTTTGTAACTTATTTGTCGTATGTGGAAATGTGTTTCTGGAATATCAAGAGTCTTTAAAGTGTCAAGACCAGAAATTTAATTTCTCTGAAAGTATATTAGTATTTAAAAGATTCTTTTATTTGTATGGATTTTCTTTTTCTTTTTGGCTCACTGGTTTAGAGGCCTTTTCTTTTAGATATCTTTCCTCACAATTCATGTAATAGCCTCCAGATATGACAAACATAGTGGAAATTCTGTCTAATTTGATGACTGTCACAAAATGAGGACTTTAAAAGGTATTTATTTTCAAATGATCCCTTAAAAAGTACCATCATCTCAATCAGAGCAGCGACAACCATGTAGCCAAATAGATCCCTTTGGTTCAATCTCAACTGAACCTGCAAATTTACAGCTTTGCCATCTTTTCTTCATGACACACACTGGCTTGATAGAAGTTACAACTCCAGGCCAGTAAGGCTCATAGTGATTAATTTGGGTAGTGTGTAACTCGAGGATAAAGACAGGTGTTGTAAATTATTAGACCCTTTGCCCATGGGAAATACAATGTTTTCATTCTGAGATGTACTGTACAAAATTATGCACTTTTGTTGCTCTGTTATTAATTCACTTTCCATCTGTTCTAAGTTTGATTGTACACTATACTTGCATTCTCTAAAAGCCTAACAGAGCATGTTACCATAACTTAATGTATGGGTAAAGAGGAAATTTGACACAAGATTTCCATATCAGTGTTAAAAATACATGTAGATTTCCCTAGCAGGTTTAATTTTTAACCCTTGTCTTTCTGCTGAGGTAAATATTTCACTGACTGATTTGCTTAACAACCATTTTTATTGTATGCATTTTATTTTACTTGGCTAGCAATGATCTCCTAAGTTTTGTCTTTTGTACATGTTATGTACAAAAGAGGGCAGTTTGTTTTTTCAGCTTTAATGTAACTCCCTTCTTACCTTTTTTTTTTTAATATATATTCCTTGTTTTGAGAGAGTAAAACTTTAGATGAGCCCTCTATTCTAGTGTTCCTGGGGTCTACCTGACAGAGCCAGTGCTGATGTGTAGTAACGCAGCCTACCTTTTATTGAGTCAGACTTTTTGACCTCTTATTTCTGTTGTTTATGTTTCTAACATTCTTAGAATTTATTCTGTGAGGAATGAGTCAGTCATTTTTTGGGCTTGAAAGAAGAGCAATGAATACAAAAACTTCCCATTTTGTGGGCAACTTTTTTCAGTGCACTAAATTATGCACTGAGTGAAATATTGGTTTGATAGAAAATGAAGGAATTCCATGGAAGTGAGACAGTAGTAATGCAGAGTTAGGCTTCATAGAAGGACAGAAAAGCTCTCTGTGGAGGACTGGAGAATGTGAGAAAGAGCAGTACAGCAGTGGTAAGTAAAATTTGGAATATTTTAGAGAAAAAGAATTCTAGGTGTTTGATCCTATGGTCCTTATGGCTTAATTGTTCAGATAATGTTTTGTTCTCTTCCTTGAAATTCAGTTAACACCTTCTCCATACTACTTTACTTCCTAGCTGTACAGAGCTTTTACAGTTATATAGCTATATACAATACATATATACAAATTTTGCAACAAAATATGAGTAGGTGGTTTGGGACTATTTATTTCTCCTTATAGTATATGAAAATACTGTTTTGTAGCTTTTCTTAGCAATCTCTTGCTATTACAATATCTACACTCTGTTGTGTTGGCAGTTTCTGGGGTACAAATAACAGATTGAATAGTTAAGATCAACACTAAAATTGAATTGGCTAGTTTGTCAAAGCACCTGAAAGGTTTTTGAACTATCATGTCTGCTGATATGGAAAACTCTGTCATCTAAACACTTCTAGACTGCAACTGGTGGAGATACCCTTAGTAGGGCTACTTAGAGAAATCAGGTGTTTGGATATGTCTCCCTCTGTAATAGAAAATTTAGAAACATTAGCTACAGCCTGTTGACATATCACAGAGTGGGCTAAGGAGCTGTATCTGTTTTAACCTATTTTCTTGTCTTTGTCGTATAAAGTTAACTCAGACAAAATTTGTAGAGATATTGTGCATAATTGGTGGACTCTTCCTTGACTGTGCTAATACCTCTAGTAACCATAAGGGTCTCCCTGGACTGAATGTTTTTCTGTCTGTCCAGTCTATTTTCACAGCTTGCTGTGGTATGAAACGTTTCACAATGCAGTAGACACTGAGAGAAACTGGGAGATTTTTTTCCCATATATTTTAGTATTCTCGCATTTCCCCTAACTGATAGTTTTAGTACCAGGAATTCTTCCAGATGTTGACTTGTGAAGTGCATTCTGACTTCTGTAATGAAAACTGAAGCCAAGAATGAGTAACATTTCTGCAGGTATCAATAACTCATATAACTATTCCTTTAATTTATCAATAACTTGTATAACTATTCTGCTTTCATATTTTGAAAAGTTATTGTTCCTCTCATCTCTGTGAAACTTCCTTCATCTGATATGCTACAAATCCTTTTTCTACCCATTTGTATACCTGCAGTAACTTGATTTACTTTAATGGTGTTTATCAGAGCTCATGTTTCCTTCTAATTTTCATTAGAAGATAAATACAATTTTATTTTTCTAAAAATATTTCTGTAATTTTTGAAATGAGGGATAAAGAGAACCTTACTGTCTTTTCATTAGGATGTACCTAGTCTGAGTTTGTGCTGTCTTCATACAGTCTGTCAACACTTTATCCAGTGAGCTACCTTTTAACCAACCTCACTGTTAATTCACCTCTGAAATATTTGTAGAAGGTGCTTTTCTGTACTTTCCCTTTATAAAGATGTGACTTAGGAATACATTGCAGTCATTATTACAGAAGGGGCTTTCTGCAGTTCTCTTATGTTCCATTTGTGATATGCTGCTCCTTGAAACAGTCCTCTGGTGGTCCCTCAGGCTTGATCCTCTGACAAATGGCTATATGTATTTTCCAAAAGTGTAGAAATTGCCTGCAGTGTACCCCTGTGCTCTGTGTTCTTTGCCATTGCTGTGCTCTCTACTTCCAAGTCTCTCTAAAATCCCCCAAGATTTCTGTAAGTGCCACAATGTATACAACTGTCTCAATACCTTTCTATTTCTTGGGCATGAAGTTTTGCTCTCTAAAGACTTATTTTGGTAGCATTAAGTCAAATATGACTTTTTATCTGTGCTACTGTATTTCCATAAGAGTGCTCTGCACTGCAGTTTCATACCTTGTTATGGTGTCCAAAAATTATTTATTTCAACAAGATTTTGGGACATGCTTCTTGTACCTAAGTTTATAGCTGGTTTCTTGTATGTGACTTAAAACTAGACATTCTGGTTTTAATCCTGGTAAATCTGGGGGCCTTTTATGGTGGAACCATGGCACTGGTGGATAGGGACAAAGCAATTGACATCATCTACCTGGACTTAGGCAAATCGTTCAGTGTCTCACATGACATGGTTGACTCTAATAGGGGGTCATGGATTTGATGGGTGCACTGTCTGTTGGATAAAGACCCGGCTGGATGGCTGCATGCAAAGTGTTGTGGCCTACAGATCAATGACCAAGTGGTGATCAGTGATGAGTGGTGTCCCTCAGGAGTCAGTGTTGGGGCTGACGCTGCTCAGCATCTTTGAATTAGGCAACATGGACAGTTGGGATCAAGGGAACCCTCAGCAAGTTCACTTCACACACCAAGCTGTGTGGTGAAGTCATGCTGGAGGGAAGGGATGCTGGACATGCTTGAGAGCTGGGTTTGTGCAAAACTCACAAAATTCAACAAAGTGAAGTGCAAGGTCCTACATCTGGGTTGAGGTGATCCCAGACATATCTACAGGCTGGGCCTAGAACACATGGAGGGCAGCCCTAAGGAGAAGGACTTCTGGGTGATATTTGACAAAATACTAAACATGAGGCATCAGTGTGTGTTCACAGCCCAGAAAGCAACTGCATCCTGGGCTGCATCAAAAGCAGGTCAAGGGAAGGGATTCTATCCCTCTGCTCTGCTGTTTTGAGAGTCCACATGCAGCTCTGGTGCCCCCAAAATTAAAAAAAAACCCATGGAATTGTTTGAGCAAGCCCAGAGGAGGCCATGAAGCTGATAAGAGGACTGGAGCATCTCCCTTATGAAGACAGATTGAGAAAGTTTGGGTGATTCAGCCTGAAGATGAGAAAGTTGCTTGGAGAGCTCATAACAACCTTCCATTATTGGAAGAGGGGCTACAAGGAAGCGAGAGAGTATCTTTGTCAGGAACTGTAGTGACAGGACAAGGGAGAGTGGCTTTAAACTGAGAGTAGGTTTAGATGAGATATTAGGAAGACATTCTTTTCTGTGACAGTGATGAGGCACTGAAACAAGTTGCTCAGAGAAGCTGTGGATGCCCCATCCCTGGAAGTGTTCAAGGTTCATTTGTGGTTGAGGGGAGAACTTGAGCAACCTGGTCTAGTGGAAGGTGTCCCTGCCCATAACAGTGGGGTTGGAACTAGATGATCTTCAGCATCCCTTCCAACCCAAATAATTCTATGAATCTATGATTCTTTTTCATGTGACTTTTTTTTTACGTCTTGGCATTGTAGAGAAGAATCCCATGATTAAGTGGTAATGTGTAAAAGTTTTGTTACTTCCTATTTGAACTTTATGAACTTGCATATGTTTCTCTTTCTAGGACATGACGTATTTACTTTCTCTAGGGGTACTTTATCCTGAACTGTGTGTCCTTCTTAAGCTGTCAGTTTTCTTCAATCCTTTAGATTAAGGTTTCTATCAGAGGATAGAGATGACATAAATGAGACTGATGTACCACAGGATATAGAATTCAAAGTGTGAAGTCAGATTTATGATGCAAGGGGCTCTGCAGAGTCTTATTTCGGTGTAAGGAAAGCTTGCTTCTGTTAATCCACCAGTTCTTTATTGACTAAGCTGAAATAAATCTCTCCTAACTAAAAGCATGAGCTTTTGACAATGTTTAATTACGTCAAATTGAATTTGCACCTGAAGTTGTATGAGAAAAAGCTTGCCTTGGAGATGATGTAGAAGTTACACTGAAATTGAACCTGAAATCAGTTGGTGTGTGGTAACTTTGACCTTTACCTTCTAAGATACTGGTGTAAAAATTAAAATAAATCATTATACTTGAACAAGAAAGGGCAGGGAAAAAAGGCACTTCTTGCCTTTTTTTTAGCCAAGAAAATGTTTTCATATATCACCAGGTACTTTGATTTTGTTTATGCATATAACTTGTTCTGTGAGAATATATTTCCTATCCTATCAAATTAAAGGACATAATTTTTGCTCTTTTCTGTAACAGTTTGCTCAGTCTCCACTTTTCTGTTATTCTTTGGGTGTCGCTGTTTTATAGTCAGTGAATGAAATCCTGATCACTTGAAATCTATAAGTATGTCTAGAAAATCTTAGCGTAACTCCAGGAAATGCATATTTTCTGTATCTATATCTAATCTATATCTATCTCCTATACTTTAGATGAATAATTATATTTTGTTACGTACTTCTGCAAACACAGATTAAGCTTTAGAACTTACCTGCCATATTTTTTCAGCTGATTCACATAAACATTTTTGGCACTATTTCAGGATAAAACAGGAATGGAATTTGATACTAGAGTGTCATAAGAAAGGTATTCCTCAATCAAAATACCTCAAGAATGGCTTTGTAGACATCAATGAGAAGAACCTGGACACTCATGGAAAGACTCCTCAGCTCAAGAAGAGTTGTGCCTTGTCAGATGGAGTAAATAAGGAACAAAACAAGTTTATTTTTCAACTTTCTGGAGAGCAGTGGACGGTAAATATGGAAACATACTGGAAAATATGTTTCTGTTGGTGATGAGTTTTAGTGTCTTAAGACTGTATCTTTTAATCTCCCCCTTTTTTATGGCAAATGCATATGAAATTGATGCTTTTTCACAGTGTTAGAAGTGACCAAAGTATTTTCTACCTCAGCCTGAACTAGTGGTTTAGTTTTCAGGTATGTGTATTTGAAGTTTTCTGTTGATACAAGTAATTTATTTCTCTCAAAACCTCTGATATGGTCAATAATGTTTGTCTCAGTTTTGAAAGACAGTTATCTGCCAGGGAAAGCTAGAACTTTCCCTTGAATGGAGAACGTAAATCTCCTTCCCTCCAAATTATTATAATCTTGCAATTAGGGACTTTCAGGCAAAGATATGGGAATAGGAGTAACAGTTCTTTACTAGGAATATAAAAAAAAATTACAAATGTAGTACAAACAAACAAGCAAGCAAGCAAACAGAAGTCCTGGTAAAACCCTGACAGGGTCAGGGATACAACCTGACACCCTGTTGGTCAGGGTGTTGGAAGCAGTCCAAATAAATCCTCCTGGAGTAAAAGATGTGGGTCTGTGGAGAAGAGATGATCCTGTAGAAAGAGTCCAGCAGGTGCAAGATGGGTTGCGTCTTCCTCTGGGATCCAGTGGAAGACTGACTCCTGGTGCTGAGTCTTAGTTATTATCTAGGTAGGAACAGTTGGCTCCCCCCTCACTGGGTGGAGCATCTCACAATGGGATGATGTAATGTGTCATGTCATTGGTGAGCATTAATGGCCCATTATCAGAAATATCCCCCTGGAGGATGGATGGGTGGTGAAGGAGATAAGAAACACTGCCACACCTGGCTTTAACAGCTGGCTCATTATCAAAAGGCATCCACTCCTCTCCCCCCTGGAGTTGCAAGAGATAAAGACAGAAACCCCATTTTGGTAATGGCTTGCATCAGATGAAATAGAATACACAGTTTTTGGTTACATAACCCAAGACAATATTGCAATAACGTCTCTTTCTCTAAAATTCCCTAATGAGTGAAGAGAGATGAAAATAATATTTGTTGGCTTATTGCTATCTTCAACTAATCAGAGATCTGTATTCTTGCTCTAATGGTGTGATAACACTTTCTCAAGCTCTGCTCAATTTAAAACTAATATTAACATCAATCCACAAGGGTCTTACTGAAAAAAAAAAAGCACATTTGACTTGCTGGTACATTTGATGTGAAATAGCAGTTTGCAGGTAAGATGTGAATTAATTTTGGTTTGAAATTGAGCAAGTGATGGGTTAGAGCGGGTATGAAGCTTTCTGGATTACTTTCTGGATTATTCTACATTAATTGAAATGTATTTGGAGAAACACTACTTTATTAATGATAATGTGAAATTAAAATTTTGAATTTCGTGTATTATTTTCATTCCAAAAAATATAAGTCAAAACATTGACAAAAAAGTTAGAATTATTTTTTGATTGACCTGAAGTGTAACTTTATCCTAGATTTGGTCTTGAATCTAATGGTGTTTTCTTTTTCAGTTTTCTTTTTTTTTTCTTGCTTTAATTTCCTTCTGAATAAACATACAACATTTGAAATTTCTGGACTGTAGAAAACCCTGGTTTCCATTCAGCTGTGCTAAGGAGACTCTTTCTTCAACTGATACCAATCTTTGATCTGGTAGGACTGGTTGCTGGGGAGCTATCACATCTTTTCACTCAAGAATTTGGGATTTTGAAAATGATGTTTACGATGCGTAGTCAAATATTGCATTCTTTTGGATATTGTAAACCTTAGTTTAGAGGTACTTTGGACAAAAAAAAGGGAGCGATTACAGCCCCTTAGATACTGATGTAGTAGCAACTGCAAATATCCTTAATGCATCAGGATGCAGAGAGTTGCATTAAACATTTCTGCCGCTTTTTCTCTTTTGCCAAACTATTAAAATTTCGCTTTGTCACCATTAGTTAGGCTTTCCATTAGGAGGCAAAATCAAACACATGTTTTTTTCAGTGTTCCAGAACATTTCATTTTAATTTTATGATCTGAAAAATCCCATTTAAGAGAAATTGATGTACTGTTACCTATATTATGCCATCTTGAGCAGTACATTCCTAACCACCATGGGTTTTGATATCTTGTTATCAGATGCTCAGTGTGTCCATATCAAACAGCCACCAAGTCTCATTGTCCAGCTCTAGCCTAGCTAAGGTGGGTTTCCTGTTTCAACAACAGACTGACATGGTTCAGATGTCTGCAGACAAAGGTACAATCACAGTTGATTTATTTAGCAATCAATACTCCTTCAAAATTGAAATGTCACTTTCTAACAGCTGACAATTATTTTAAAATGGTGAAAACTCATTTGACAAAGTTCTGAAAGAAGCATATATCCATTTACTGCAAAAATTTTGTGAAGTTTTTATCTGTTATACCACTTATTTTGCTTTTTAAAATCTGAACTGATGCTTCTGAACGAAAACCAGAATCAGATACTATATCTTTTTCCCTATTACTTTCTCACAAAAAGAAAAGTATTCACATTTAAACAACATGAATTTTCAGACTGTAAAACCAATGCTCCACAGTCTGGCAATCTGCACATGAACAAAATCTGTGCACATATGACACTTTTCTCAGAGAAGACTGTATGTTATGTAGCTGGGAGCTGTGGTGTCAATTGTGGTTTAGGGTTTTTTTGATGTGTTTGGTGCACAAATACATCTATGAGTTGAAAGTTTCAGTGATTAAGCACTCAAGGACTTGGAGAAGTCAGAGTTGGGATTACCTGTGCAGATTTATGAGCACATAACCAGCTGGATTTGCTGTTAACTGGCCACTTACCTTTGGCAGCAGCAAATAACACAGTCCTGTAAAGTATCCATTCGGGGACGAGCTGCTGAATTTTCTATCTTCCTTTTAGCTGATAAGTATTACTATTATGTTTCCCCTTTTCTCTCATCAATGAAGCAGTAATATATCCTCTAGACAGTTGACAGCTAAATCTGAGTAGGTTGTTGGTGTGACTTAGGGGTTTAATTTTGAGAACAAGGCTTGCTTCTGAGCTATACCATTTCTTTTTATGGATGCTGGGAAGCTAAGTCTCACAGAGGAGAAATCCCCGGCACAGGGATATGACTTTAACACATCCTTTTCATAGGTCTCAGTGTCAGAGTGTCTGTCTAGATGGTAAAAATGTAGCCTTGTTAGAAAGAAGCTGCTGCTTTGTGCTCCATATTCATGTAGCATCTGGCTTACTGAGTCCGCATTGTTCAGTAGGAGGTTAAAAAGGAGTTTTGTAAAACGCTCTATGATGGAATCATAGAATTGTTTAGGCTGGAGAAGACCCTAAAGTTCATTGAGACAAACCATTAACCTAGCAGTTGAGGGATGTAGTCAGTGCCTTTGGTCACACTTCAGCAGAAGCACCATGAGGTTATCTGGCACCTAGAGAACATGGTTTCTCCTTATCTCTGAGGATACCCTGCATGGCCAGACCACTTGTAGATAGGTAATGATATTCACCTAGCCACAAGAGTTTGGGATAGCTTGGGTAAATATTTTGAAAGTAATCTGGGTAATGCTTTTTTGAAAATAATGTCAGACCTTCTTCTGAAAACCTTAGTAAGGGTGAAAATCAGAGCAGATCACATATTTTGAATGCCTAATAGAAATTCCTTCCTTCAAGACCTTTTGCCACTATTTTTCCACCTCTCAAATATCATTGATATCATAATGTATTTTCATTTTCATTAGGTGGAGACTCACTGTTCCTTGTACTTGTAATTATTTTAAAACATCTGAGAAAAGATAAAGATCTTTAACAACAACAAAATAGTGAGGGAAAAATGGTAATAATTTTGTAATAACTAGCTTTTAATACTTTTTGGTATATTTCTACTTTTCGTGTTCATGACTATGGACCTCCTTAAAGGCATGCATTTCTGTGAAGATGAATAGAATGAGTGATTTATGGATATAAAGCCAAGGAATTATGACACTGTTAAAGTAGACAAGGGAGCAGTACAAACTTTTTGTACTTAAAAGTTTTGCTTTTAACAAAACTAGAGTGACAATGAGATCAGTGAAAAGAGACTGGAAATAAGAAGAATCAAGTACAAATCAGGTTCTCTTAGAAGCAAGAATAACATGATACAGCTAGCACTGGGCATGCCTTGCAAGGGATAAGTACAGAAATGAAAACTATTTTGATGCCAAGAAAACAAAAGGAGAAAATGTTAGATTGCAACAGTGAATGATGCAGTGTTCTGTGTAGCTCACATGAAAGCTTACACAAAAAATACTAGGTTAGACAAGTAGGCATAAAGTACTAGCTAAAGAAACTAGAATTTAATTTTACAGTTTATGAATTCTGAAAAAATTGTATGCTGTTTATACAGATCCACATTTCCTTGTAGATCAACAGCACTCTAAGTAGAGCTAGTCTTTGTGCTTGAAGAACAAGTAGTCAGCGAGTCCCTCTGAAAGACATTTTGTAACTTGGGTTCTGGTTTAGCTGTGCTTATCCCTGTAGTTAGTTTCAGCTTGTGGACAGTGGTTGAAACTACATTTATGAGATAGTTTTACCTTTGTCTGTCAAAGCTCTATCTGGCGGGGGCTGTTTGTCAACACCCTTAAGGTTCAGGGGTTCCTGTCTCTATTTTACATACCAGAAAAATATTTTAGGCTGGACTTTAGAGAAAAGTTGCTCACAGAAGGAGTGATTGGGCATTGGAATGGGTTGCCCAGGGAGTTGGTGGAATCACTGTCTCTGGAGGTATTTAAGAAAAGAGTGGATGTGGCGCTTGGTGCCGTGGTTTGACAAGGTGGTGTTAGGTCATAGGTTGGATTCAATGATCTCAAAGGTCTTTTCCAAGCTAGTTAATTCTGTGATTCTGTGGTTCTATGACTCATGTGTCTACCTCCTATGGGTGTACATTTCTGCCAGTTGGGGACAGTACTGAATTAGTACTTGCAGTTAGTAAACAAAAGAGCATACAATAAAAAAAGGCTGGTACTATAATCATAGAATCACAATCTGATATTGTGAATGAAATCAGACAGATTTTCTCTTCTTTCTCTTTTAATAAAAAAGGGGCAGAATCCAGCTGTATCACCCCAGCAGTGAGTCTCTTAAATCTTCCTGTGTTTGCAAAACACTTGGGGCTTTGAAATCATGAGAAGGGTGTTTTGTGACACAAGTAATTTCAGGTTCCCAAGGTATGTTTCAGAAAAAGAAAATTATTTATTTGATACTTTTACAGGCAAATACACTGTGAAATATATATATATATATGTATGTATATATAGACGTATATATATACGTATATATATAGTGGAGCTTTGAATTGTGTGCTTGAATTGGATGCCTAGGGAAAAAAAAATAGCAAAATTGATGCAACACTTGAGAACATCTGTACACATAAACATGTATCTACTCAATTAAATTAGTTCTTCAGAGAAACAGCACCATTAGGACTAGAAACAGAGGCAAAATAATGCCATGAATATTCATATGAATTTTTGAATTAAGTCACTTTAACTCTATTTTTCCCCTCTGAGTGTTTATTTTCTGCTGTTAATTAATGACTGTTTATTGTCTAGCAAATCAGTGAATTTTAAATGTTTTTCAAAAAATAGTCAGGATAAGCAAATTTTTTAACATTGTGATATCAATATTGGCAGAGGAAAGCTGATGATGCTCCTCAAATATGGAGTAGGACTGTTCTTGGCTCTGCTGCTTTACCTAAAGGATTTGGATGCATATCTACTTAAAAATGTCAGATGTGCAAGTAAGTGAGTGGTGGTAAAATTCTTTACTCATAAATAATGATTTTCTTGCATTTAATTTCCTCACAGAACAAGGCAGAAAATTACTATATTTGTATTTATTCTCACAGTTTTATTGTCTAACATAATCCATAACATAATTTATTGTCTAACATAATATGTTCTCAGTGAAACTGAGAACAGAAATTTTCTATTTGTTATTCCCAACTGTTTCTCACAGTGGTGTATTTATTTCCTACAAAGGGTCAAGAAGCATTGCAGCATTGAATGGACAGGGAAAATATCTCTTGTGTTTATGCAAATTCCAGAGATCTTCCCAGAGATTTCCCCATCAAAAAAAACCCCAAACCCACAAAAAACAACCAACAACAACACCCCCCCCCACCCTAAAAAAAAGTGTCTGACTCAGTCATGACCACTTCTATTATTAAAAGTCATCCCACAACATACTGCATTTCATAGAGAAAAGACATCTAAGATCACTGAGTCAAGGCATTAACTTAACAATGTAGGGTCCACCACTAACCTGTGACCCTAAATGCCTGGGGAATGTTTAGGCTGGTTGCACAGCCAAGATGCAATCCCTCTTTGCTTTTGGGCTCCAGCTGGTCAGGAGCTGGAGTGCAAGAAGCATGGAAGAGGCTAAGGGCAGGGTCCTTGCTTAGCCCATAAAGGAGGAGCTTGGGGGATCTCCTGCTCTGCCTGTCGGCATGGCCTTTCCTGCACGGCCTTGCCTGCACTCCTCTTTCTCTCAAGAAGCAACAGGCACAAGTGAGCATGGTTGGCAATCATCCTTTCTTATTGACACGCCCACAGCAAAGCCCCCCATGCCTCTCCCTTGGGACTGTGATGTCCCACCACAGATTTGTAAATGTTCATGTTGAAAGGAATGACAAAAATCAGAGGGTCCAAAAAACCTCATGAAGTTTTATCAGGAAATTACTGTTACAATTTGATATTAAATTCCTCTGCCCAAATGAAGGTGCAAATGAGACCAAATGCTGGTACAAGAGCACCAGTTTTGCTTTGTGTACCAACTTTACTGAGCATAGGGAAAAAAGAGTGAGATGGTGTCCTAGGGTGACTTCATGATGCTTGAATCCCCAATCATCTGTTCTGCTGGATATTAAGTTCTGCACCTTTAATACTGGCTCTGAGAAGCAAGGGGAGAAAAAGAAGTGTGCAATTTGTTCTCAGGAACTGCACTCGCTCCCATGCATTCCTTCTCACAGACTGAGTTGTCTGCAGCATGGACAGTGGGAGAGGTCTTCCCTTTGCTTTTTAGTAAGTTTTTAGCTAGCTGAGGTAGAGAAGTCCCCCAGACTGTGGTTTTTCTTTTTCTTGGAACTGATCAGCCCTGCTCTGGACTGAAAACCCAGAACAACACCAGAAGCTCATGTCTATGGCCCACCAGGGCCTGGGACATTGCATTTTCCAGCACAGGAGGGACTGGTAAGAGACTGAGTGAGTCAAGCTATACCCCACAACAAGAACTTTCTGAATTTGCTGTCTCTTCAGAAGAAAGAGATTTTATGCTTTAATATCATTCTTTTTAATTCTTGTGAATACTTTGCTTGTTAAATAAACAGTTTTTTCCGCTTTTCTCCAAGGAAACCTTTTCCTGAACTGGTGGGGGAGGGGCCACTTGAATCTGCTTTCTAGAGGGATACCTTTGGAAGTTTCCTCCCAAATTTGCCCTAAACCAGGACAGGTGAGGAGGACAGAGAGAGATATAAATAGATAGAGGAGGTAGTAGAAGCAGAAGATAGTTACCAGTGAGTGTTCGTTTAAAGTATATGCTGCAAATGTTATTAAGTCTTTCCTTACACCACTTTGTTATTTAATTTTGATGGGTGGTCATAGTCTTTGATAGTAGTCTTCATCCATGATGGTGATGTGAACATACCAAACAGAAGGAGAAGATAAGGATGAAGCAGAAGAGATCATGTATGTATGAATAAATCATGTATGAAATAATTGCTATTCCAATCATTTAGAAAATAAATCCAGTTAACAACACCATTTCAAATCACAGTAATCATGAGTCCCACCCTACGAATTCTAATGATCAGAGTGTGGACATCAACCAGGAGCTGGGGCTCCAACCATTAAACCACTCTTTTGGCTTCATGGATTAAAACAGTTCTGCAGTTTAGCCAGTTATTTCTTTCATCTTAACTCATGCTTCCTTAATGAAAGTAGAGGTAATGGTAATATAACATTCTGTGTTGGTTAATGTCCCGGTTTGGAACAGATTAGGGGGAGAACCCCTAAAACAAACCTCCACCACCCCTCCCCCACTCCCAGACCTGGGTTCGGGAGGGAAGAAAAACTCCTTGGAGGGAAAGTGGAAAAACCTATTTTATTAACAACACTCCCCACACAAAAGGAAAAAAAAGAAGGAAACGGGTACTGTGCGGGAAGAGGTGCCGATCTTCTGTGTCGAGCCCTAGAAATTCCCGAACTTCCTCAGGTCAGGTCAGTCCAGAGCCGGTCCTAATCTTCAGCAAGGGGAAAGAAAAAAAGGAAGAGGAAAAAAAACAAGCAAAGAATAGCGAGAAATAGCAAGCAAAACAGCAAGCACACCAAGCAGAGCAGAGCTGCGAGCCAAAAGTGAAAGTAAAAAAGCCCGCAGCTGTTTCCCCCCCGCCCAGCAAGGGCCCGCCTATCAGCCGCAGTCCTCGCCGAAGGGGAAGAGAAAACAACTGCCAAGACACAATATAGCCCCACGATGTAGGATATAGAGTAGGAGTCGCCTGCCAACCCAGAACAGTTAAATTTAACGTTCCACATACATCTTGTTCTTTAAGTAATTGATTTTGTAAAGCCTTTTTTTAATACTTGTTGTACTTGCAATTTCAGTTCTCTAGAGGCATACTTTGTCCAATTGATGGATGTATGCATTTGTCATGTGATGTTTTCTACTGCCTGTTGATGTGATTTGATAACTATATAATATGTATCTTAAATCTCAAAGCTAATCAAAATGGTACAAGACAGTTCCTCATCTTGTGAATCTAGGTGTCATTATAGTCCATCAAATATATTTAGGGAGATAATAGGAGCAAAATAATCTTTAACAGGTAATGGGTGTGAGGGATTCCACAAACACAGCCTGTTGGATATGGGTCCAGTGCATCTTAACTTCCAGGAACTGGGCCTAGTGTCAAGCTATGGGGTGAAGAAGTCCCAAGTTAGGCCTGTGGGGTATGTGCTTGGGGGTGGTAACATCCCTCAGAGCTTTGTCAAACGGTACCATATTTGGGTAGAAGTGCAGAGATGACAGGCTATGGGCAGAACTTCCCAGGTGGCCTTGCTCCTTTTTTATTTGTGGCACAATTACTTTCTAGAGTGAGGTTAATGTCTCAGCAGGGACACAAACAGCACCTCTCTTCCCAAGATTTTTTCCTCTGAAGCAAGACACTGAATTTTATCCTCTGGGATCTTTAACCCTACACCTTCAAGGTGCTCAATAATACAGTGTTGAATATTTCCTGCTTTATTTGTGTCTGGACCCCCAATCAATACATCATCAATACATTGGTAGGTCCTCATCTCCCCATCTACTGAATTGTAGATAATTTTTGGATTAGGGTAAAATGTGCTAGCATGGAGGAATCCTAGTATCTCTATAGTATTTGGTGAAAGTGTGTTGCATCTCCTTCCATGTGAAAGCAAAACATTTCCAATGGCTGTTCTGAAATGGAACCATAAAGTACATATCTTTCATGTTGGTGGTAGCTAAACCTGGATGAGCTTCTGTATTATGGCAATTAACTCAGCAATGTTAGGTACTGCTGCTGTTAAAGATGCAGTATTTACATTTAATTTTTTATAATCCATGGTCAATCACCATTTTCTGTTTGGTTTTTTACTGGCATAGTTACAAGGAGAGTGAGTGGAAACAATTATCTCCCTTTTCTGCAAGTCTAATATCACATGAGAAACTCTTCCTGGAGTTGACTGGAGGTACATTTTATAGAGAGGTTTTCCTGCCCCGAAGGTAGGTTTCTCACTTGTGGTGTAAATTTGTCATAATGCACAGTCCATTCTTTCAGACATTTCTGGAAATGTGTTGGAAGCCTTTGGGTGTTTTGGGTGGTCTTGATACCCCCCTACAGTCCAAGGCCACATCTTGGCCTTGTTCCTATGCTTAGGTGGTACTGTGCTGCACTTATCTCTGGAAGCTACAACAAGCATGTTTGCTCTGGAAAAGCGCTGCTCTACTTGGGCCTGCACATCCTACTGCATGGCTGCCTTCTCCAGCCACACCTGTTCTTTCCCAGGGCAAGTTATTACCAAAAATCCTTGATTATTATCAACAGTTCTTGTATTTTATTACCAAAATACTTCTTTGGATCCACAGACATCCATCTGCATATTGTTGCTTGAGACATACACATTAGGCCGTTATCCTCTGGGATTTTATGGGGATTCTGTACAGGGTTAGGGCCAGCTGCCATCTCCAGAGATCCACCTGACTCTGGCAGTGGGATGCTACAGCTCTGGCTGTCCCATGATGCAAGGGCACCGAACCCTGCACAGAGCACCAAGTGCCCTCCTGAGGAGGTAGGCCTGTTGCATAGGGACACCAGTAGGTGTGAACATGCAGAGGATACACTCAAAAGTCTTCCTATTCCATGCTGCCAACTCCTCCTCCCAGAAAGTGACCTCTTAGAAAGTGATTCTTTCCTTCATATACCACATGCTATAGCTTTCAAGGCTGAAAAACTTTTGTCCTCCCAATCCATGTCTTTGTCCAAGTAGGACAGCAGATCCTGCATATAAGAAGGCCTGTTACAGACCCATCTAGGCAGATCCAGTTTAGTGCATGAGGGTGTGTATAGTCAACTGTCCCAGTCCTCTTCCCATGCCTCATGCAGGGAATGGTGATGGTACTCTCTTCCTCAGTACTCCAATTTTTGTCTGTGCTGTCCTCTTCTTGGGACAGCTCCTGGTCTCTGTTATCTTCCCAGGCTTTCTCCCTCTTAGCCAAGGTTTCTGCCTCAGTTGCTGATGCTGACAGGAGTGCTCCTGTTGCCAGTCCTACTTGCTGCCTGCTGAGGACATGGGCTTCCATCTGGCGTTATGTGGAGGAGCTGGGGGGTGACCAGAAGGGCCTGTGAATTGCAGCTTCCTGGCTCTGTCTTCTGCTCTGGATGGCGCTGTCATCCTCATATCCATCATTTCAGCCACTCAAGGGGGCGCATAACATAGGGTCAAAGTTGAGCCCATTTCTCTACTGCTTAAAGGTGGACTACTGAGGTGGGATACTCCATTGTTAAAGCCCCAGTACTCTGATGATGTACTTGTGAGAGGCAAGAGAGGCTTCTCTTTTCAGCATTCCAGATTTGGTTTCAATTGTGTTCCACTTGAGACAGCTCTTGGGGGTTGTAGAATTTCAAGCATTCTCTCTCCTCTACCAAGACCTCCTCCTTGGTCTCTGGTACTTCCAGGACTGCCCCTGCTGCTTCCTCTGCCCATTGCCCACTGTGGGGGTGTGGGCTTCCAGAGGGCTTGGTGAGGAGCTGGGAGGTGGGCAGCTGGGGCTGTTTGCAGCAGCTCCCTGGTTCTCTGCCTCTGCTGCAGAAGTCAGAAGTTGCTGCCTTGGCCATCTCTTGAGCTTCAGTGGTGAGAGGCACAGAGTGCTTGCTCCTCTGCCTGCAGTGCTGCTTATGGCTTCCTGTGGCCCACCTATGGGCAGGAGGAGGAAGATGAAGATGGGGGGAAGGAGGAGGAGGAAGGAGAGTAGGTGGTGGTGCCATCTTCCCAGTCCATCCCCCTGTGCCTCTTTGGCAACTTCTCCCACTGAGGCATCCAGGGGAGATGCTACCTCCTAAGGGAAGTGTTCGCCTGGGATTAGGCACTCCAGGTCGTAGTGCTCTTTAAGTAACCTCAGCCTCAGGGCATGGCCTGTAACAATGGTCTCTGGGCACCACGAGAGCCCTGCATCACAAAGGGCCCTGGGCTGTGCTGCTGTGACAATGGGCCACAAACAAGTATCAGCACCCTTGTAACAGCAGGGTGGGATAAGCAGGGCTGGCTGGGACTTGGTGGAAGCAGCCATGCCCAGCACAAGGCAGACCCTGCTTTTTCCATACAGAGGCTCCAGCTGACCTAAACATCCCCTTGCACATAGCCCCAGCGCTTGTAGCCCTGCTGAGTTCAGCCCTGTCTGCCACTGGCTGCTTGGAGTGCCACCACCCTGGGCAGCCAGTGGTTGTGGAGTGATGTCCAGATGTCAGAAGGATAAACTACTTGTTGATAGCATTGCCTTATTAAGGTTTAGGGCTTGCCACCCAACAACCCTTTCTGTGCAGAACTGTAAATTAATCAAAGAATGCTTGTGTGTAGATTGGCCTTCTACACACTGGGTGAAAGACAACACACAGTTGTTTTGGGACAATCGGGGGGACATAGGGACAGTGCCAGTGTTGTTCTGGGGACCTGCAGCAAGGAGTGTCTGGAACAAGCTTCAAATTAATTTAAAAGAATGGGAGATTTGGATCCAAAATTTTATTTTGGCCCATGACAGATAAAAATATAGAGCTGGAAAAGAAAATGAATTTAAACTTCTTAGAGCTTTGATCACAGTTTTAGTTCAGGATCAGGTCTAGCAGGTGAATTCTCTCCTAATTAGAAATATTATAATCAGCAGTGGTTGGATATTTGTTATTTATTTCCTTTTAAAACTTTTTTTCTCTTCTAAAAATCAAACAAGTTTGAGGTATTGTTTTGCTGTTGAAAGCAAAAGATTGGCTATCGTCCAAGTGTCAGTCTTCATGCAGCAAATTATCAGCAGGCTGCCAGCTTTAGCATGGTAGCAGAAGATTACAAAAGAACAAAAGAGAGTAAAACAAACATAAAGCTTGTGGAAGTTTCAGTTCCCATCACTATCTAGTTTGTAATGAAGCAAAATATCACACCAATTTATGTTTCAGCAACACAAATAGAAATGCATTTTAAAACGGAAAATATTGAAAAAGCACATAGTAGCAAAGTATTTGCATGCTTGCATTTGCTAATTGTAAAAATGATCATATGATATAAAGAAATATTTGCAAGAAAGAAAAGCAAGTTGGCAGTTGGTAGAAGTATGGAATCTACTTCCATTCTTTTAAAGTCATGTCTAAATGTATTTCTGTTGCTGCACAGGAGTATCTTGGTGCTCTAAATAAGCCTTAATGCAGGCATAAAGATTTTTAAAAAATCTTTATGCATTAATAATAAACAAATATTTTTTGTATTTTGGCTTAATTTTTCTAAAATGCTGAATGAGTTTGATCTTGATCTGGTAGAGAGCCTTGTGTGTTGCACTGCTTTCAGGGCATCTCCTTCAGTATGGGAGAACAGCATTGTGGTTGGCTTCAGAGGAGAAAGTGCTGTATTTGTCACCAAAGAACTGGAGGTGATGTGTTGTGACAATAAAGTTCAAAAAACCAGTAGGTCAATAGAAAGGCAAAGACTTTGTGGAGAAATAGAGTGGAAAATAGTGTCTGTTAACATAGACATCTTTTCCCCTCCAATATGATTATTCATCTCTCTCTCTGAATCATGATTCTTCCCTACAGAGACATCTATAAGCAGCCAAATACTATGCCCTGTGTGCTGAATTTTCCTTTCTTTACATGTAGGGAAAACAATACTAATTGAATTTGCTGTTGTCCTCTATTATTTTATTTTGCTGCAGAAAAACGTGCAGCACTGAAGATGAAAAACAGTAACTAATTCCACAAAGTTGGAGAGACTTCTCACTACCAGTCCTGAGGCATTTGAGGCATTTTATTTTTTAATTGTCATAAACTGACAAATATAGAAGATGGATGACAATGCAATGCACACACACCCCAAATTGAAAAATGAAGTAAGAAATTAAGTTATCTGTATCAAATATGGAAGGGAAGGTAGCAAGGCAGAGCAACAAAACATAGGTTTTATGTCTACATGTGTAAATTTGAAAAGAACTGAAATGAGAGGCAGTAGGGACCAAAAATGGCTTCTGATCAACAGTCCAGTATATCTATAATTACAATTAGATGTTTTAATCTAACTGAGAGTTAAGTAGCACTATTGCTAGTCCAGAAGTTCAGCATTGATTAAAAAAAAAATTCAAATGCATCATTCTTACAAATGTCTTGGGACATCTATGAAATCCAGAAGAAAAAAAAAGAACAGGGCAATAGCTTTTTCATAAAAACCAGTAATTCCTACTGTGTTTATTCTTCACACACGGGAAACCTGAAATTTATAAAAGAATCAAAAGCTGAAATTCTCACATCTCTTCTTACAGAGCAAAGTTAGTGGTAGAACCTCTTCCAGATTTATTCCACACTTTACTGGTGTACAGTGTTATAAAACTTAGGAAAGACTGCTAAATTATGCGATGCTTAAGAAAGTGGAGTTTAAATGATCTGACCTTCAATTTTTGGAATTGATTTTTGTTTAAGTTCAAAGAATTTGGTCACATAATTCACACAAAGACATTTACATCTGAAGTGAATAACAATTAATTAAAGCAATTTAATTAAAGGATCAAAGGCTTTATAAATTTTTTTCATTCATGTATTGAAGACTTTTGTTAAATAGAATAATCTGAAAATTACTCAGAAATTACAGGAAATTTCAAAATTACTGGAATTTTGAAAGCAGAGGATTCTTCATGAATAAATCAAAAATTACTTGCAAATGTGGACTGATAAAAAATGAATTTTTTAAAAAAATTTAAAATCAATTTTATTCTCTCTAAGGAAATTCTCTAAAATTTTTTTAACAGACGTTAAGCCAGGTGATATGTGTGTATAGTACCTGAAATGGTTTCTACTCCCTCTTGGAAAACAAGTTTTGAAACATTGGCAGGTATTCAGAACAAAATCACACCTTTTTTTCTTTTTTTTTAATCAAACCCTATTTAGATATTCTCTATGCACTCTTCTGTGCTGCATTTTACTACATCTTGATGTGTGAATTAAAGCACTGAAATGTGTTTTAAAGAAATCCTTCATCTGGAAAAAGGAAATAATGTGTGAGACACCAAACAGATAGAGTTCTTCAGATAAGTTTCTGTTTTAGGGCAAATAATTGCATTAGGAGCTAAAAAAATGAATATGTGCTGAAGACATCTGCCATGCTCTTCAAAAGCAGAAAGCTTCTGTAAGGCTTTAGCAAACTACTATTCTTCATCAAGATAATTAAGGCAAAGTGCATTTTTTTTCCCTATTTGGAAACAGGATAACAAAATTCTAACTTCATGTTTTCTGTTTACCTGTTCTTATTTCATTTACAGGAACTCCCATATTCTCTGAAAGACCAGATCTATCTGAAAGAATGGCATGTGTACAATACATTGATACAAACTATTCCTGCCTACATTGCACTATTTCAAGATCTGAGAGTACTGGAATTGTCAAACAATCAAATCAACCGTCTTCCAGCAGAGATTGGTGAGCTGATCCAAGATATTCAGATACTCATACTCATATCTCCATTGCAGGAAAATGAGCATCCATGGATATTCTCATTAATTTACTGATACCTGTCTTCCTTGTTTACACTCAACAGTACCCACTACGTTTTTATATCTCTCTGGCTTTAATTATACTTGCCAAATTGTATTGAAAACCATGAATACAGTATGGGAAAAAGTTAGCACATTTTTGCTCTCTGATTATAAGGCAGTTATTGCTAGTATTCAAGTAGATGGAGAGTTGTTTATGGGAACAGGTGGTGTTTTATATTACTTACAGATTAGGAAAAATAGAAGTATTACAGAATTTTAAGCCTCAAACAAGATGAATTGAAACATAAGATTGTGGGGAAAAGGAACCAAAACCAGAATCCTGCAAAAAATATACATTTTAATTTATTTTAAGAGTTCAGTAAAGATCTTTATTTATTAAAGAGATGTATCATAGAGAATTTGATTAATAGAAAAATTTTTACTGGAAGGGACCTTAAAAGTCATCTAGTTCCAACACCATTGCTGTGGGCAGGGACAACTTTCATTAGACCAAATTGGTCAGAGCCCCTTCCAACCCAGCCTTGAATACTTCCAGGGATGGTGCTTCCACTGCTTTTCTGGGCAACCTGTGCCAGTGCCTCAACACCCTTACAGTGAAGAATCTCTTAATAAGAAACTCTCCTAGTTTAAATCTACTCAACCTGGTGTTATAAGTTTTAGAGAAACAAATTCTTAGTGCTTGAATGCACTGGCCCTTGCCATTTTAAGCTACATAACAATAATTTTAATGCTTGCCTCTCCTATGTTTTTGGATCTTACAATAGAAACACTTGTTCGACAGATTGTATTGGTATTGAGAGGGATTTAGTGCTCTTACAAGGAAAAATATAGCTATAACACGTGGCATCTTTGAGAGCTGAAGAAACTGGGCCCATTGGGGGCTCTCCAGTGTTGATCTCATGCACCCACATGTACTAACACCTCAGCCTTTGATTTTAAATATAGTAGTCCTAAGTTCTCCCCATGAATGCCATTCCTTATGTACACTAACAGATAACAGCTGAAGGACTAAAACCTCCATCTCCCTTAATATCATAAGTTTAACTAAGAAAAACAGGAAGAGGGAGAGCATCCTGAAACACAGAAATCAGAGCTAGAACTTTCTACCCTTTTAGTATTCTATTAGTCAAGTAACACTCATGCTTTTGATTTATTTACTAGTACTGTATTTTAGAAAGAAAATTTTACATAGACATTGAGATCTATTTTATAGTTTCAGCCTGACATCTAAACATACTAGCAACAATAACAGATCATAAACAAGACACAAGCAGATAATGGACATAAAGTGAACTTTTTGAAATAACTGTTTTGTCAGCTCTTTGACTACAGAACTCAGACAGGTCAGTGATTTTAATGGACCAACACCTTGTAACAGGTAGTTTGGAAGAAAGGGGAAATAGCATGGAAAGAAGGGGCAAGGCTACAAGTTTCCTGGCAGAGGCTATCCTAAACCATTAAACAGAGAGGTTTAAAGGGTTGTTGCTTAACAATTGAGGCAGATAGAAACAGAAAAAGTTTTTCTTTATTCTCATAATATTATGTACTGTAAATGAAAATGATCCCTAAGAAAAAAAAATCACTAATGCTATTAAAATCTGTTTCCACAATAAAGGCACGAACACAGATCTCAGAATAAAAGAATTGTTAAGATTGGAAATGGCCTCTAAGATCATTGAGACTATCCATAAACCTATCCCCACTGCGTTAATCTCTAAACCATGTCCCTAAGTGACACATGCACGTATTTTTTTAGCATTTTTGAGAATGGTAATTTTACCTGTTATTTGAGTGGCCAGTTTCCAATGCCTGCACAACCTTTCAGTGAAGAATTTTTTCTCTAGTATCCAATTTAGACCTCCCCTTGTGCAACTTGAGGTAATTTCCTCTCATCCTTTTACTTCTCCCACTTTTCATGTGGGAGAAGAGACTGACTCTCACCTTGCTACACTCTCCTTTTCAGGCAGATGTAGAGAGCGATAACGTCACCTTCCTTTTCTCCAGTATCAACAACACCAGCTCCCTCACCTGATCCTCATAAAATTTGTGCTCCGGACCCTTCCCCAGCTCTGTTACCCTTCTCTGGACACTCTGCAGCACCCCAGTGTCTGGGGCTGTTGTGGATTAGGAATGGTATTACCCAGTTTAATGTTCCCACTGAAGCACTCTAAACCATGTGACACTCACTCATTTCCATCTCCGTCTCCCCTTGCCTTTCAGTGGTGTGGAGAGGAAAATTTGAGGCACGAAAGGAAAAGATCATGGGTTGAGATAAGAACAATTTACTAGAAACAGCTATAACATCAGTTACAGAGCAAAGCAGTGATACCCAGCCACACTTACGTGATGAGAAGGGACCCCTTTTCCCACCCCTGAAAAATGCTGTGAGGTGGTATTAGGATAACTGCTGGATATCAGCAATGTCCCCTCCTGGCTGCTGCAAAGTTTAGCCCTGTTCTGGACAAAACCAGGACACAGGTCCAGAACTGAACACAGGATTTGGGGAATGGTCTCACCAATGCTGAGTACACCAGGACAATAACTTCCCTGGTCCTGCTGGCCACACTATTTTTGATACAGGCCAGGATGTCTTTGACCTTCTTGGCCATCTGGGCGCACTGCTGGACCATGTTTGACTGGCTTTCGGCCAGCACCCCCAGGTCCTTTTATGCCAGGCAGCTTTCCTGCTCCTTTTCCCCAAGCCTGTAGTGATCCAAGGACAGGATCTGGCTCTTTGTGTTATTGAACTTCTTACAATTGCCCTTGGCCCATTGATCCAGATGACTCTGAACATCTTTCCTACCATCTAGTAGATCAATCCTCCCACCCAACTTAGTGTTGTTTACAAAGTGACTTAGGGGACACTTGATCTCTACATCCAGATCAACAATAAAGACTCTAAAGAGGGCTGGCCTCAACACTGAGCCCCGGGGAACACCATTGGTCACCAGGGACAAGTAGATTGTTCTAGCAGACGGTAATATAGAGCCTCTATCAGACCTTTTTTGGGAAACAAGGAGAAAACTCTCATTGTTTCTAGTAGTACTGTTCTTTCAATTGCATTAAAATGATGGGATTTTTGCTCATCAGTAGCTTTTATGTTATTCCCATTTATTTACTTTCCTTCTGGTTATTTATGTTTATCCCGCTAGCTTATACCCATGATTTCTTTCTTTCAATGTTTTCATTGCTGGGATTTTTTATGTAAATATTTGCCTGAAAGGACTAGAGAATGTTAGAAAATGTTTTGTTGTAGGGCTTCCCTCAGACATGGTGTAATAGCACTCATCATCCTCCTTTTACCTGGAAATTTTTGTTCAGAAATTTTATTTTTCAAGATTCATTAAATCTAAGCACTCCTTTGTAGAAACATAGATCTGAACATTAGACACTGTATAACCAAATTAACAAATTTGCTAAGCCATAGATACTACTCATACATACACATACATATATGTAATTTATATATAATTCTACATCACAGTAGTAATTCTAGCCTATCCAGAAAATGATGCATAATTAGTGATGTAGTGTAAAAAGAAATAATACAACAACCCTCCCCAAGACTGTGTACCTGAACTGTTCAGCACTTTTTTGCCAAAACTTCCTGATGTTTTTCAGTCTTACTGAATGTTGTGCATTGATAGGCTATCTATTAGTAAGGCAGTGGGACTGCCCTTTTTATTATGACATAAATTACACAAGAACTTTGTCTCAATTTGTGTAATGCTCTCTTTATTTACATGTAAGGGGACATGCTTGCAAAAGCTACAAGGTAGACAAGCTTGCTTTTATTTCACTATATATGCATACAGAGATGGATATTAATGTGTATTGGAAATGTTAATTATTTTCATAAGACAATATTATGAAAGGTCTTGGATATTTTGAAGTTTGTGAATACTATTTGTAAATGAAACCTTCGATATTTTAAGTGTACTTATATATGTCAACTTATCTACTAAATTTTCACAAGGAAAATTATTGATGTGGGTTTGATTTGGGAGCTTTATTTAAGCAAAGAATAAAGACTGAGTGTTAAACCAGAAGGTAAGGTGTCTGGAAACGTTAACTGCTAAGGTATTCATCATTTTGTCTTATGCTTACAAAACAGCAATAACTAGGTAAATATCACAGCTAAAATGTATTTGAGAGCAACGACAGATATATAATTTTGATATTGGTAGTGACATGCATCTTGTTGAGTCTTTAATCTTCAGATAGAATTGAAGTCAAGTTTAGATCAACAGATCACCTGGAAGAGGGTAACCTGGTGAGCCATATTATGACAACTTCTGATTCTCACAAGAGGTAAAGGCATGAGAGAACATGAACTGATAAGAATATTTTCAATGAAAAAAATTATTGCTGCAGTAGAAGTTTCTGGACTTCCGGAATAATGAAGTTCATATTCCTCTTCTACCAGATTTAGGAGATAATGCTCCAGTGTGAATCAGAGAGAGGAAAGCTGAATCTATTATCAGATATTTCAAATCACAATTTTATAGTCAAATATGTACATGAAGAAGAACAAATTTGTAACAGAAGACAACTGAGAATACTTTCGATTTGATGTTTTTTGTGCAATAGCAACTATTTTAATGAGAATTATAAAAAATAGAAAAAACCCTGCAGAATTGAGTTCTCTGTCTTAAAATGATTTGTCTAGGAATAACAGAGTAAAAATCATGAATGGGGTTGCAGCCAGGGGATTTTCTTTGTTTTCTGAGTGAGATTACAGCTCTGGCTTTGACTATGTGGCTGCAGTGCACTTGCTGTATACAAAGTGGTGCTGACATATTAGTAATTGCTTTAACTGAAACTATCCAACAATATATTCTCATATTTGCATAGGAAACAGTGAACAGAAGTTTCATATGTTCCCAAAGCCTTTGTGCTGGCATGGAACTGTAAGGTTACCTGGGGATATTTTTGTCCCACAAATTATTCGTTATACTTTTCAAAGAGCTGTTAATAAAATATTTGTACTGTGTCCTCTCCCATTTTTGATTTTCCAAATATTTAGGATTAAAAATAACTGCTTTTGAGACATAATTTATTAAGAAATCATAGGGGATTTTTTTCTCTTTTCCATTGCACAGTATAAAATTTCCTTTGTGCATATCATTAATCCAATTTTCTAGAACTCAGATGGGAAAACTATTAGTAACAGAATTTTAAGTAACTTCTCGATACCTAAAATAGCCTTTTCTATTAATAAGATTCCCAATGTATTTTTTGAGTTTCCAAGAAGAAAATACATGTTCTCATCTTAAATGCCTATTCTGAGGAACTACAAACTCATCTATTACCTTTGTCATTTATTCAGTATTCAGTGTTACTTGTCCAACAGCTCAGTTTTGTAGGAAATGGAGAAAATTTTGTTTACACCCCCCTTTGAAGAGGCAGTATTTAACACTGATGTTGCAAGTTGACTGTTTTTATGAGGACATTTTTGACTCAATTTTCAATGGCACCCTCTCTTCTCACACTTCCTGAATGGATGGCACTGAGGGAAGGGACTGGGGGAGTTAAGTCATTCGCACTGTAAGCAAAGATCAGGTTCATGACCACCTGAGGAACCTGAATATAGGTGTGTCTATGGGAACTGATGAGATTCATCCCAGAGGCTTGAGGGAACTGCCTGATGTAGCCCTAAGCTGCTCTGTGACATTTGAAAAGCCATGGCAATCAGGTAAAGTCCCAGGTGACTGAAAGATGGGGAACATTGTACCCATTTTAGAAGAAGGTAGAAAGGAGGACCTTAGGATCTGCTGACCTCTCAGCATCATCTCTGTCCCTGGGAAAATCATGGAAGAGATCCTCCTGAAAGCTATGCTAAGGCACACAGAGACCAGGGGATGGTTTGAGAAAACCAGCATGCCTTCACTAAGGAAAAGTCCTTCCTGATCGACTTGTTGGCCGTCTACAATGGAGTGACTTTATCCATGGACAAGAGAAGGGCATTTATCTGTCTGGATTTTGGTAAGGCCTTTGACATTGTCCGCCACCACATCCTTCTCTCTAAAGTGCAGAGGCATGGATGTGATATGTGCACTGTTCAGTGGATTCAGAGGAATTAGCTAGATGGTCTCATACAGACTGTTCTGGTCAAGAATTCAGTGTCTGGATGGATGTTTGTGAGAAGTGGTGGGCCTCAGGAGACTGTACGGGAAACAGTGTTATTCAGTGTCTTCATCAATGATTTAGGCAGTGGGTTTGAATGAACTCTCAGCAAATTTGCAAACAACACCCAGCTGAGTGGTGCAGTTGACCTGTTTGAAGGATAGGTTAACTTGTCTGTCCTGAAAAGGGACTGTCCAGAGGGACCTGGACAAGCTTGGGAACTGGGCTCGTGAATCTCAGGAGGTTTTAACAAGACCAAGTACAAGGTGCTGTGCTTGGATTGAGGCACACTCTGGTATCAGCACATGCTGAGGGATGAACAGATGGAGAGCAGCCCTGCTGAGAAGAGCTTGGTGGATGAGAGGCTGGACATGACCTAGCCATGTGCACTCACAGCCCAGAAAGCCAAATGTATCCTGGGCTGCGTCCAAAGCAGCATGGGCAGCAAGGGAGGGAACGGATTCTCTCCCTCTGCTCTGCTCTGCTCTGCTCTGCTCTGCTCTGCTCTGGTGAGACCCCATCTGGAACCCTGCGTCCAGCCCTGCCCTGGGATCCCAGAGCAGAAAGGATGTGGACCTGTTGGCATGATATCAGAGGAGAGACACAAGGGTTATTTGAGGGATGGAGGGCCTCTCCTGTGATGACAGGCTGAGAGAAATGTGCTTATTCAGCCTGTAGGAAAGAAGGCTCTGGGGTGATCTTACTGTGGCCTTTCAGTAGCTGAAGGAGGCCTATAAAAATATCTGGGTAGGAGCTGTTTACAAGGGCATGTAGTAACAGGAAAAAGGATAATGGCCATAAACTGAAAAGAGGGTACATTTAGTTTAGATATTAGATATTCTTTCCTCTGAGTGTGATGAGGCAATTAAACAGGTTGCCCATCTGTGGATGACCCATCCCTGGAAGTGTTCAAGACCAAATTGGATGAGGCTTTGAGAACCCTGGTCTAGTAAAATGTGACCTTGCTCTTATGGCAGTGGGGCTGGAACGAGATGATCTTTAAGGTCCCTTCTAACCCAATCCATTCCATAATTCAGTGATGCTATGCTTGCAGATTAATGTAAAAAGTTGTCTAGCATTTTACTCCAGTTTGCACAAGTGGATCTACATTTGTATTGAACAGGATCCTTGGATAATAAAGGTATTCTGTAACCTCACCTGAATTTTGTCTCTGACACCATGTTAGGGCCACTACTGTAGGCTTATGTAAAAAGTGAATTTGTACTACCATTATCAGAATGCTGCAGTGCTTATAAGAAATTAAAGAATTACCAATTCAGGTTTTTAAAAATGAATTAAAAATTTAAACTGTGAATAAATGCAACAACTATGACACTGGATCTCCCATCTAAAAAAAATAAATCTTAATTGGGAAACTTTAGGGAGGTCATGGATTTCATTTTGGCTTTTACTGCCTCTGCTTGGAAAACACAGAGATGTTATCTGTTTAACTCCAGAATTTACCTATTTTATAGAATGAAAATTCAGTGACATTAAGCATAGTTAAAAACAGTATTGTACAGCAATGATTTTACTATTACTACTTTTAGTTCCGAAGTTGTGCTTGAATATTATTTGAATGTATATGTAACACTCTTGGGAGTCAAATCCTGCTCTACGTTTGTGCAGTCATGGAAAAGATGTCACCTCCACCTTCCCCTCCTAAAGCTGCCTCAATGGCTGTATTACATGCTCATTAAGCCTGATGTTGGCTGGGCAGCATACCAAAGATGGTGGAGAACTTCTGCACTAAGAAGACATAAAGACACAAGAAGATAAACCCCTAGATGCAGATTTCAGGGTTGTCCTACATACTGCCTTTCCTCCCTTCTTATTCCCCCTCCTCCAAATGACAATGTCTATGGTATTTGAAGACTATCTTGGGATTCATCAATATTGTGCTGTTTTTGATTTGAGAATCTTTAGTTTTCATGGATGTTTTTTATAGTTGCATATTTGTGCTCTCTCTGACAAAGTTAGCCTAGCGGATCTCACTCTGTAATCTGGATTACCATTCTGGCAGCTCATATAGCCTAACTCTATCCTTATCTACATTGTTGGTTGCAAAAATTTTAAACAGTTATTTAGAGGAAGGAGTCATTAGAGATGTGGTGCTGAATGGAAACAAGGTTGAAATTATAAAGGAAAAACAAGTTGTTCTCAACTCATTTGGCTTCTATCTTTCAAGAAAATGATTAAGCTTCAAGTAGTAGATACTGTCTTGCTGGTATTTCATGATGTATTTGATACAAAAAACTATAGAAAATGAATGTTTGACTCTAACAGAATGGACTTTGATGCCACAATTGTAAAAATGAGTAAAAGATTTGTTAAACCAGTCATGAAGAAGGCAATTTGTGGATTTTCTCAAGGATCAGTCTTGACTTTATCACTTAGTAATTTTCATTTTCAGGTTTACTGAAATTTTCTGACACAGCGTGTTGTCACTGCAAAACTGGTGGAAATACGGTAAAGCTGATGAGTAGAGAGGCTTCTGAAACAATCTCTGAAACAGAGATTAAATTCACAGTTGCAGGGCTCAAGGTCATGTATTCAACAGTTTTTGTGCAGTGTGTCAGAGATCATTAAATGCAAAAAACTGAAGAAAAGAAATTCCAAATGTAACAGTCACAGGGGGACTATCCAGTATTTTTAGATGAGAACAGATGCAAAATAAGTCTATTAGGACCATTTAAGGAGGGGAATTTTTATTTTGTCAGCAGAGACTAGAAAAAATGGCTTATTCAGGCTAGTAAAATAAATTCTGAGATGTCTGTCACCTATGAAAACATCATAGGTTAACACCAGGGAAGAAAAAAAAACCTATTTAATGATGAACTTGACAAAAGAATGAATGGTTATAAAACTTTTACAAATAAATTTAGGCTAGCAATCTGAAGATTATGCCAAATAAAAAACTATGAAACTCAGTAACTTTTTATAACAGCGTAACAGCAGCAGATGTAAAAAACAGACTACTTTTCAAATGGAATGTGAGAAATAAAAAAAAAAAGTGATTATGTGAAGTGGTCATGCAAGGATTTTATCCAGGAGATCCTTGCTAGTCTTATATATGTCTTATCTCCCTGGGGGGCGTGTTAATGCTTGACTACTGCTCACTTGTCAGGTGGCATAACTTAATCTACTGAAGAGCCCAGAGGTGAAAAATAGCCCCTGTAGAATTCCAAGAGATTGCTCCCTGAAGGCAGATCTTGGCAAGCTTCATCCCATTCATCTATGTTGTCCTGAGTTTGTTATGGAAATAAAATTTTGTTGCATTACTCATGCCTTTTCCCACTAATTTTCATAATCTTAGTCACAGCAATTACTGTAAATTGACTGTAAAATCTATAGTGCCCTTCTGTTGTGTTAGAGAGAGATTATATATCACATGAAAAAATGTGATGCATTTTTTACTTATCTTTTTTCTCATACCTGCAAACCATACTGGGAGCATTGACATACATGTTAGGTGCTGTGAAAGTCAGAGAAGCTGTTCTTGAGTCCATCATACTACCCAGAAAGGCTGCTACATTTTTGTGATTTCTTTTTCATAAATGCTCCATGTCTCTAATCATCAGAGATGACCATTGGAACAGAGTTAGACAAGACAGTCTCTAGCACGTTGGTAGCACTAAATGTCTTATCTAGTCATCCATTAGTAATTTGCTCTCCAGTTACTAATGGAACTGAGAGGTAGAAATTTCTCTAGAGGTAGAAGTGAGGGGACCGAAAAATTAGCAACTACATCTGTTGTGGTTTAACACTTGAAGGCAGCTAAGCCTCATACAGCTTGCTCAGTCCCCCACAGTCCAGTCTCTCCAGCAGGATGGGGAGAGAAAGAGAAAGGCAAAAGTGAGAAAACTCATGCATCAGGACAGTTTAAAAAGAAGTTGTAAACAAACCAGTGATGCAAAAGCACTCACTCACCACTAATTGATCCACATTCAGTCACTAAGCAATAGGAACTCACTCCCATTCCATTCCCTGTCTCCAGCTTTTACTGCTGAATGTGACATTATATGCTATAGCATAATCCTTTGGTCAGTTTGGATTGAGTGTTTCAGCCCTGCCCCCTTCCAGCCTCTTGTCCACTTCTAGCTGACTCACTGGGGCAGCAGAGTAAGGAAACAAAATTTTTTGCTGTGTTAGCACTGTTCAGTTGTTACATTGTTTGGTCATAAATCCAAAACATAACACCATATGACTTCCTATGAGAAGCACTAACTAACTCCATTCCAGAGAGAGCCAGTACAATATTCCAGTGCTGAAGGAACAGGCAAAACATTCCAGGGCTCTTGAATAAATGGTTCTTTTTCATTCCAATAGGATTTTCTTTCCTTTAACAAGGGATTAATTGATTGAGGAAGTAAACTGTGATTTTATGAATCTCTAATTTCAAGGCATTTCTGTTTCAGTGATTATTTTGTTGCAATGAAGTGGTAAATTCATAGTTGTGACAGCTTAGCATGTGATACAATATCTTCATTCATTATGATACTAAACTGATGAAGCTTCCTGATCAGTAGACTAAACTTTTATTATTTTTAGGTGCTTCAAAATATGGAAATAAGGTAGTTCACACATTGACACAACTAAATTAGTTTTATTACCCCAACAACATTTATCAGATAGTAATGTACTGGCAAAACAATACCTGTTATAATCTTACAGAAATGTTTTCTTCTATTTAACTAAATCATCAGCTTACAGTAAAGGAAAACAAGGTCACCGTCCTAGAAGGACTTTTGAAACATTCCTCAGTTCCTGGCAGAGCTAAAACTGGAAGGAAGCTGGGTAGAAGACCCTATGTTTTTCTTGATGGCAACCTAGAGAGATTAATATAACAGGGTCCTCACAATATATGCCTTCTCTGCCACATGTGAGATCATTTGGATGGTCCAAATTTGGTGATCTTCCATTTGAAGACAATATTGTGTCCAAGGGAAACTATGGGGTTTATGTAAAATGCAGTGCGACCTGGTGGCTGCTAGTGTTGGCCATCAAACTGCATGTCTCTGGCTCTGACAATAGCAATTTCTCAGGGAAAAAATGTAGGACTTGCTACTCCCTATGCTTCTTCTCTATCCTTTTCTGTGGAAGCACCAAATAGCATTTGGTGAGGATTTCCCCAGATTGCAGAGCTTAGCAACTCTAAGCCCACATTTGCTTTGGAAGAAGTTTAAGTGTCAATGTGTTAAGGATAAGATCACTATTGCAACACTGACTTGAGGACACTTCATACTCTGCAATGTCAACCAAATCTAATTAAACCCCAGATTCTTTTAAAAAAAGTTATAAATAGAAGACTGACTGTTGTCATTTAGGAATGGTACCTCCCAATTCAGTGCTCCCTAGAGACTCTTTTAAACTATGCACCACTCCTTCCTGCTCGCTGGCTTTCTCCTTCTCCTCTCCCTGAGCACTCTGGAGAGGAGAATGGAAGGAACAGAAGGCAAAGATTACACATTGAGAGAAGAAAAAAATACCAGAAACAGCAATAAATTAATAAAATGTACAGTAACAACCATAATACTAATGACAGAAGTTACAAGAAAAGAAGTGATTCACACAGAAAAAACCCTGATAATAGAAAATCAATAAATCAGATGGCTACCTCCACCATGTTTACTTGACCGAACCAGAACCCCTCTTTCCTGGAAGAAAGTCTCTTTCTCCCACTCCTGACAATGATGTGAGCTGGTATAGAACAACCTCTGGGTCCTGGCCATGCCCTTTATCAGCTACTGGAAAAATTAGCCCTCTCCCTGCCAGACCTGGGACTCTGATTTATAGAAGTTTTTGGGGTTTGTATGTCTTGTCTTGCTTTAGAAATATCTAATCTACTTTGACACCCTGCTGATGATGATACTGTTCTCTCCCAGTTTCCAGCTGCTGAATTGCAATTGTGTTTCTTACTTCTGCATTTCCTTCTGAATGCTGCATTCTGTCACTGGGTAGAAGGGAATACTACAGGAAAATAAATGAGAGGAGGGGAATATTGTAGATGATAACAAACTGAGTACATACAGTTATCCTAACAGGAAGGGATGCCATCCAGGACCACCTTGACAAGCTTGAGAGGTAGGTTCATGTGAACTTCATGGAAGTCAACAAGGGAAAGTACAAGATCCTGCACATTTGCTGGGACAATTTCTAATATCAGTGCAGACTGGGGGTGAATGGATTGAGAAGAGTCCCATGGAGAAGGACTTGAGAATACTGGTGACTGGAAACCCAACTGTGCTGGTTTGAAAGCAAAACCAGTGAAAGACTCTAAGTCAGAAACACAATTTAATAAGAGGAAAAGAAAATAAATAAAAGAAGGTAAAATAAAAGTAATAGTACAAAAAACCACTGACAGAGTCAGAATACAACCTGACACCCTGTTAGGGTGGTAGCGGCAGTCCAGATGAGATGGTCTTGTCGAAGCAGTGATCCTGTAGAAAGGTCTGGTAGCTCTTGTCTCCTCTGGGAGTCCAGTGGATAAAAGCTGCCTGTGCTGTCCCAAACCCTGGATTTATCCAGGTGGGAATGCTTGGCTCCTCCCCCTGGGCAGAGCATCTCCCAATGGGCTGATCTCATTCTATGAGTCACGCAGTGGGTCCTTGATGGCCCATTAAACAGAGATAACTCCCAGAGGGAGTTATCTGTGAGTCATGCAGCAAGGCATTGATGGGCTCGTTAACAGAAGATAAGGAAAACACTGCCCCACCTTGGCTCCAACGGCTCATGGGGATAGAATACAAACCTTGGGCACAATTTTACATTGTAACCTAGGACACCAACAGTATCTTGAGTTGCAGCAAAAGAAGTGTGACCAGTATGTTGAATGGAGGGTGTCACTGTGACACTCCACCTGGAATACTTCATCCAGTCCTGGGCCTTCCAGTACAAGAAAGACATGAGCCTGCTGGAATGGCTTCAGTGAAGGGCTGTGAAGATTGTCAGAGGTCTTGAACACTTCTATGAAGGAAAGCTGAGACAGCTGGGAGTGTTTAGACGCGAGAAGAGAAGGTTCTGTTGGCACCATATTGCCACTTTTCAACATATAAAGTGGATTTAAGAGAAAGGTAGGGGGAGATATTTACCAGTGCCTGTACTGACAGGACAAGGAACAGTGGTTTTAAATAGAAAGAGAGTAGGTTTAGATTGGATGTAAGAAATTTTTTACGATGAAGGTGATGTGACATAGGAACAGTATGCCTGGAGAAATTGTGCATGACTCATCATGGGAAGTATTCAGTCAGGTTGGACAGGGCTTTCTACTGGATGATTTTTGAAGGTTCCTTCTAAATGAAATAATTTTTGATACTGCAATTCTGTGATCATTCATGTGATACAACAACCAGGCTTTGCATGAAACATTCTCATCTTGTTATGTATTTAATGATTCCTTTGCTAATGCATCAGCTATTTGATATATTCAAATTTCTTACAGTTAGATTATATCACAAAATAACTTGCATTTTTTTCCAGAATACTGTATTTTAATTGTTTCTAACACTCCTTTTGCTGACAATTATGTAATATTGATTTGATTTGAAGAATTTGAAGAAACAAAAATCTTTGTTACTAAATGTAACAAATATTATAATGGCCTTTAAATTAAGCCTGTAGATATCATAAATCACAGTAAAGAAAAGAATGAAACACATGCACACATCCATTATATAATCAAAAGTGTGCAATGCAGGATCCTAAAGACAGAATTCTTGATGTAATAAGTTTAGTAGGAGTGATCATTCCCTAAAAAGATGTTGTATAAAAGTTGCTAAGATGTGTTTCTGTTGGCAGGCAAATTTCTACAGCGACCATGCCAAAAGCCAACTTCTCTAGTTTCAGCTGAGGTTAAGAGATATCTCATCGTTGGAAGAAACAAGATATTTGAAAGTCTTTGCTGTCTCCTTTCAAAACCTCTCCAAAAACATTGCTGATTAAGGGACATTATTGCCCCTCAAAATGTTAATGATGGCTGAAAAAATATTTATTAATCTTACTCATCATCACAATAAGGAGCTTTTTCTTTGCTTAACTGAGTATAACTTTTTTTTTTGCTTTCTCTCTTTTGTTTTTTTAATACACTGATTTGAATTATCTTACCCTCACAGGCTGCTTAAAAAACCTTGAAGTTCTCAATGTGAGTTTCAATAATTTGAAGTCAGTTCCTCCAGAACTGGGTGATTGTGAAAATCTAGAAAAACTGGATTTGTCTGGAAATATGGAAATAACAGAGCTCCCACTTGAAGTAAGATGACAATCTATATTTGTTTCCATTTTTTTAATGTGGCTTAAAAGGTATTTTATCACAGTGTTCAAATCTTTTCTTAACATATTAAATCATATTCCTTACAGTTTTTAACAATAATGTTTTTGTAGTAATATCATTGAAAATGTCTTAGAAGCACTTAAATACACCAAGATGCTTTGTTTTGGTTTTCAAGTGACTAATTTTTACTTGTACATATTTTGATATACGAAGGAGGGCAGGTTCCTAAAGGAGATTTGGCTGTGGCAATAAGCAGAAGGCTGCAAAATGCTGTTTTCTGTAAAAATGAAGTGCATCTTGATAGTCAAATTCACATATACACTTTGTTCCCAGTGTCTGTTTTCCTTTTTAAACTGTGTGGGGAGTTCTATAAACAGTACTGCATTTTGCTAAAAGCACAAATATCTCTCTGAAAAGGATATTACTTTTGAGGAATGGCATGAATGTAGAATAGACTGAGAAAAGAACTCCCAGGCATACACCAACATTATTTTTTTCTGTTGGCTGCATAACTGCTCTCTGCCACAGCCACGTTTAGACTTATTGTCAGGGAGAAATAAAATCATTGGCTGCTACCTAACCACACATTTAGCTGTCATCTGTATTTCTCAGGTTCTTAATAATCAAAGTTCTGGGGGGTGAGTAGAGGGATCCTTAGGGAAAAGTGTCAGGCTCTTCTTTACTGATTCCCACTTTTTCTCTAAGCGTCTGTTACTGGTGATTCACACAATGTTGGAGTAGATTAAATTTATGTGAGATCTGATTTAGCCCTGCTTATGTTCTCTTCTGAGGAAAGCAATAGTAATTAATTTCCTGTGCTGACTTTTCCTAGTAAAGTACTTTATCTCAAAAGAATTGTTAAAAAAACTGTGTGAACAAAACAGAAACAAAAGTGAACCTTCCTACTATAAAAGGACATGAGAAAGAGATGCTAGCAACAAAATAAGCATTGTAGGTCTCCTTTCTCCTGCCTCTTCTCCTTTGGATAGCAAAACCAGGGAACAAAACAGTTAGAATTTAACTAGTAAAAAGGCATCATAATGGAATCAGAAAATCATATGTCTTGAGTAGGCAAAGGAATTAAATAAAATTATCTTAGAATAATGAGTATATTCAAACCAGTGGATCATAAATTTACCCCAGTTATTGCTATTTAAAAATCACTGAGTGTTTTCCCAGTTGCTTAAAGAGATCTTGTAGTGCAAAGATTTACCCATGTTTTATGTGTGATGGATGGTCTTTGCATGTAAACCTATCTGTGCATGTAAGTCTTTCCAGGGCTGAGCTTGAGATATTGAGCCTGAGAGCTCAAAAATATTGTTTCCTTCTGAAACTCTCCTATTGAATGAGATTGAAAGCCACAAAACTGAGTGTAGGTTGTGGCCTAATGGTTCACTTAAAACCTATGGAAAAAAAAAATGGAGTTGTGCAAATAACTTTATATAACAGTAAAAACTGCAAGCAACATCATGTTAGTATGTACAAAAGGTCAAGAGGAAAAATATTGGCATTATCTGTTATGGTTCTCTGGAGGCTGAAACTCAATTTATATTTGTAGTGATCTGAGTGGTAGGCTACACAAACTCTTCTGATTTAGATTATAAATTCGGTTTCTCAGAATCAACATTTCAAGGGCAGCTTTGGAAGTTGAACATACAATTAAAGGAACACTTTTGTTGAATGATGTGAAATGCTGCAAAGTGTTTGGCATTTGATTTACTCTGTTTATGTTATTCAGAACAATTGCATCAGTATCCTTGCTAACATAATAGGTGTCTAATGTTGACCCTCAGACAAATACTTATAGTGATTAGCAGGTAATTACTTAATGAATTAAAATATTAATAAAGTTTAAACAGTCTAAGAAAGGAAAACAGAAAGACAGTGCTGGGCTAGCTTTGTATAATAGCCAAATGCCTACCTGTCTGATCACTTCTGTCTGATCCCTCTCTTCAGCACGACATTGGGAGAAAACAGTTTGAGAAAGCTGATGGATCAAGATAAAAGACAGAGATATTGTTTCTCATTTACTTTTGTAGGCAAAACAGACTGTACTTTGTAATATAATATTTGTCAATATATATTTCAGTAGTAAGAAACAGAGACACTAAAAAAAAAAAATCTTTTCTCCCCTCTCTCTGAAGGTCAACTTCATTTCATATTCCTCTTCCATCCCTGAGTAGTACAGGGTGGCAAGGGATGTTACACCCAGTAAACCATGGTTTATAGCTTCTTCTCCTTCATCCTCACACTTTTGTTCTCCCCTTGTGTGGGGTCCCCGTGGGCTGAGTTTTTTTAAGGCTATCCATCTGCAACAGCATGAGTCCTCCATGAGCTGTAGTGTGGAGATCTACTCCCCCATGCAGCACCTCCGCTTTCTCCTGCTTTGACTTGATATTTCCTCTGTTCTTTCTCACTCTTTTTATTTTCCCCACTTCTCTGGTGGATTTTTTTCCTCTTTCTTAAATCAGTTTTTAGAGTGGTACCACACACTTTGCTGAGGAGCTGTGCTGTGTCCTGTGCTCAGTCCATTGGAGCCATCTGGAATTGTTGATATCCAATTGGGGTAGCCTCTAGTGCCTTCCTGCAGAGTGTCTTCCCCTGAATTCTCCACGCTGCCAGTGCCTTTTCATGGGCAAGTCATACAAGTATTTATGACCACAAGTTAGATTCTATAATTTATTGTCTAATACAATGGTTGGTGACATCCATTAATCCAGTGAAATGCTCATCAGGGTTGGTTGTGTCTCTCATGTGGAGCCAGCTCTGGGAATTGGAGATTATAAGCAAGCAAATACGTGCAAGCTCTGTTTTGGTAGGAGAATGACTTCCCTTCACAATATTAGGAAGAAAGAGAAAACTTGGTGACTAATAGAAAAAATAACATAGAGTGTTGATAAAAATGTTTCCTGTTTATCCTCTGTTAGGAAGTTAAATTTTTATTTGACTTTCAAATCCTTAAAAGTTTCTTCTGGGATGATTAAAGGAGTACATTAAAAGGCGTTAGTATTTTTCAGTGTAAAACTTAGTCAAAAGTAATAAAGGCCAACTGCAGCCCAGTAGAAATTATTAAAGCCTAATTTTGCCCTGGTGTGTTTTTTTTTTTTTTTTTTTTTTTTTTTTTTTTTTTTTTTTGTTTGTTTGTTTGTTTTTGTTTGTTTTTTTTTTAAACAAAGAGTAATGGCCAGAGAGATATCCCATCCCAAACTATAACATTGTTCTTGTCCAAATGCTCCTCATGAAGTAGCTGTATCAGCCTATTGGAAGCATGTATGTCCAGGTGCCTGGGCTTTTTCAGTATTTCTGTTTGGGTGTGTTTTGGAACAGTTCCTTGTGGGATGTGTCTTGTGCCATAGCATCAGGAGGAAAGCACATTGCTCACTTGTCTGTTCATTTCTAGCAGAAATCTCTTTCTCTGTTTGTAAAGGCCACTTTCAGCACTCTGTAAGTCATCTCACTAAATCTTAAAATGAGGTAATCTGATGCTACGTGAAAAGAAATTGAGGATGTGTGCTCTAATATTTTACCTTTTCAAGGCTTAAGACTTCATATCACTCCATATTGTGTTCAAGGAAGAACAATCTGTTTTAATGTCTAGTTTTCAGTTTTTCAAAACTTATTCTATTGTTGGATGTCTAACATTAATTAGACTTAAAATTAATTTATTTAGACTTAAAATTAATTTAATTGGATATTAAAAAGTTGCAGTTAAGATCAATGTTTCATTAGTATAAATTGAAAGTAAAATTTGACAGAGAAAATTTATGATCTGCAGTGGAGTTCAAATCTATTTTTGCACTTGCAAATTAATAATATCTTCCACTGGACATAAGTGAAAATACCAATTGAATTAAAATATAAATGTTCATAAAAGAAAAGTCAACCTACATGGCATTACATTTATGTAGTCAGCTTGTAACAGATGCATCTAGATCTCAGTAGCCAAGTTTAGCAGACGAATGTACGCTATGAGGCTTACGGCACCGTCCTTCCTGATGCGACATATATCTTTTAAGATTCTTAGGTGGAGAGAACTTTGCTCTTCTAGCCACGATGCTCAGGAGAGCCATGCCTTGTACCTTATCCAGTCCCTCTGTTACTGTAGTGTGATTAGACTGGATACTATATATTAGTAATTACAGGGAGAAGAAGATGGATGGATTTATTTATAATTTCTTGTATATTTTTCGTGTGAATTTAAGAATTAGTATGATGCTGGTATTAGTGTTTTAACTGTTACATAGAGTTCCTCCCACTATCATCATCATAGAGGTTATGCAATAAATTTCTTCTTCCAGGAAAAAAACCTGTATTATAAATATATTTTCGGATAAAAGTAGAAAAGCTGCTCTGACCTTATTTTCTGATGTGCTTTCTTTAGAAAGTATTACTTTCTACAGTTATTAACTGAATCGCACGATTAGAGTTTCCTGTGCATGGTATTTCAAAGAGACAGCTTTGTCGTGTATTTCCTTTTTTTCTGCCAGTAATATTGCTTCAGCCAATGACATCTATGTGACCCAAAGGAACTTCAGTGAGAAGTGAGGAAATATGAAGAAGTTCTAATTTTCTCCATCCATACCATCTGATATGGCACATGTTGTCAGCCACATGACAGGCAAGTCATTCCACAGTACCAGGAGCAGAAATGCTTGCAGTAGATGTTCTGATACAGAAAACAAAAAGTTTTTTTCAAAGTTATTCTGCCTTGAACAGTGTTCAATACTACATCTGAGCAGTCCTAGTAAGTGATCACAATTTTTTCTGTATCATCTAGGTCGCGAAAAGTGAAGGAATTAGAGACTGGTAAAGCATATGAATAATTTGTCAAGCAGAGTGCATATCTATGAATGCCTACATTTTCATGTCAATCCTGTATAAACTGACCTTTAAAATTCAGAGAAATTAAAAGCAGCTTCATGGCTGCTTTAACACACTGTGTTTTGAAAAGATCAAATTAAATCTTGTTTTGTATTTCTGATGCAGTGTTTCAGCTAAGTCCTAATATACGCAAGCACAGACATAAAGACCTTTCAAAATCATAGAACCTTAGAAGAGTTTGGGTTGGAAAGGACCAGTAAAGATCACCTAGTGCAACTGCCCTGCCATGAGCAGGAACATCTTTAACTGGAACAAGTTTCTCAAGACCCCATCCAATCTGACTTAGAATGTTTCCAGGAACAGGATATCTACCACCTCTCTGGGGAATCTGTAGCAGTGTTTCAGCAACCTCATTATTAAAAATGCCTTCCTTATATAATCTAATTCTAAACTCTTTTAGTTTGAAAGGGTTACCCCTTGTTCTATCACAATAGTTCCTGTCTCCACCTTTATTGGAAGCCCACTTTAAGAACTGAAAGGTGACAGTGAGGTCTCCCCTGAAACATTTTCTTTTCCAGATTAAATAACCCTGGCTCTCTCAGCCTGTCCTCAAAGTGCAGGTTTTCCATAACTCTAATAATTTCTGTTGGTGTCTTCTGGACTCCCACAGTTCCATGTTCTTCCTGTGAGAGAGCTGGATTCCAGGTGGGATCTCACCAGAGCAGGGCAGAGGGGCACAATCCCCTCCCTCCTCTGCTGCCCACACTGCTTCGGATGCAGCCCAGGACACGTTTGGCTTTCTGGGCTGGGAGTGCTCATGGCTGGGCCATGTCCAACCTCTCATCCACCAGCACCCCCAAATCCTTCTCACAGGGCTGCTCTTGATCTGTTCATCCCCCAGCCTCTGTTGATACTGGGCTTGTCCTGACCCAGGTGCAGCACCTTGCACTTGATCTTATTAAATCTCATGATGCTCACATGGATCCACTTCCCAAGTTAGTCCAGGTCCCTCTGGATGACACTGCATCCCTCTGGATGACATCAGATCAGATCAGATCAGATCACATCATCACATCACATCACATCAGTCATCACATCATGTCACATCACATCACATCACACACATCACTCAAACAGGCCAACTGCACCACTCAGTGTCATCTGCAAATTTGTTGAGGGTCCGTTTGATCTCACTGCTCACATTATTGATGAAGAAATTGAATAGCACCTCAGACCCCTGAGACACACCACCTCTCACCAACTTCCATCCAGGTATTGAGACATTGACCAGTATGCTGGGGATGTCCAGCCAATTCCTCATTCACTGACTGCTCCAGCCATCAAATCCCTGCCTCTCCACCTCAATGAGAAGTATGTTGTGGGGAACCATGTCAAAAGCTTTACAGAAATCCATGCAGATGTCTTGTGTATCTCTTTCCTTTTCTGTTGATGGAGTCATTCCACTGTAGAAGGCCACTTGGCTGAGCAGGCAGAATATTTCCTTGATGACGATCTGCTGGCTGTCCTGAATCACCTCCCAATCTGTGCACCTTAGGCTACTGTATTGGGGTTGTGTGGCCAGGTTTTGGTAGTGTGGGTGGTGCAAGGGTGTCTTCTATCAGAAGCTGTTAGAAGCTTCCCCCAAGTGTGGGAGACCAGCCGTGCCAAGGCTGGGCTGGTCAGAAATGGTGGCAATGCATCAGTTATATTTAAGAATGAAATAAAAGTTAATTTGCAGCTGTAGTTGCAGCCAGAGAAGAGTGGGATGAGAACATGTGAAAGAAACAACTCCGCAGACATCAAGGCCAGTGCAGAAGGAGAGGCAGGAGATGGTTCAGGTGCCAGAGCTGAGGTTCTGCTGCAGGCCCTGGTGCAGACTGTGGGGAGGCAGCTGTGCCCCTGCAGCCCACAGAAGTCCACAGGGATGAGGATCCACTTATAGCTTCACCTTGGCCTTCCTCATCCCTGTACAAATGGACTGTGTTCCTATAGTCTTCTCAGGTTACCTCTCCTTGCTTCCACTATGTATTTGCTTCTTTCCCTTTAGTTTGACCAGCAGTTTTCTACTTAGCCGTTCCAGTCCCTTGTCATCCTTGCCTCATCATTTACACCTGGGGATAGAAAGATCTTGTGCACTATGGAAGGCATCCTTAAATATCTGCCAGCTCTGTTTTTCACCCTTGTCCCTGACATAAGATTCCCAAGGGATTGCTACTGACAAAGCCCTTGAAGAACTGGAAATTTGCTTTCTTAAAGCTCAGGGTCCTGACTTCACTCTTTAACTGACTCATATCCCTAAGGACTGAGAATTCCATCAGCGTATGATAACTGCAGCCCAGGCTGCTTCTAATCTTTATGTCACCAATTAGCTTACTTGCATTGATAGTCTAAAGGTCCAGGAATACATCCCCTCTGGAAAGGCTTTCTATGGTCACAGGAGTTATAACTGGTGCTGTTTCTCTGCTTTGCTTACCTGAAAAATATAATTATAAATAGTTGTCTCTTAAACCATTTAATAATGTTAACAGGTGTGACCCTAAAAACCCTGTGATGTGATCAAGCATCTATTAGGCACTAACATTAGTCACCCAAGGTTTTCAAACACAACAGTATCCAGAGTAGACATAAATAACTTTTTATACATTAATATAATTCCAACTGATATTTTAAAACTGAAGTTCAATTTCAGTCTGAAAATTTTCAGTCTGGAAAATTTTCAGTCTGTTTTTTCTTCTTTTTGTTTGTCTGTCCAGTCCTCTTCATCAAAGCTTCTTATCAGGAAGAACAAAGGCACAAGCTCTAGTGTGTGTGTGTATAGGCTTCAAATATGCCCCGCTGGCCATTTTCATATAACTTCTAGTCTTTGTGATCAGTGATTGACACATCTCAAAGCCATTACCTGCAGGCGGGACACCAGCCATCTCTATAGAAATGTAAAATATTAGGTTGTTTTATCAGCATATTATTCTTCAAGTCTGTATGCTTCCAAACCTGTCTCATTTCTTTTTTTTTTTTTTTTTTTTTAATGTGTGTGATAATTATAAATAAGAAATGCAATTAAATGTATGGGACATTAACTTCCCAGAGGTTTCACTATCTAATAAGGCACTGGAAGAACTCACCCGTAGGTCCTTCCTGTCTTATTAAATGGGACTATAAAGAATCTGTTAAATCTTTACTTCTGTAAGGTTTTTCATAGGTTGCAAAGGAGCCATGTATCATGTTTGTTAAAAATGCAATTGTAAGTTGCAAAGGAGTCATGTATAAGATTTATTAAAAATGGCTTTTTTTTTTTTGGTGGGGTTTTTCAGGACCACAAAGCAGAGAGGAGTGCTGTAATAAAGGATTAAGTTGGTACTGGGAAGCTAACCACTGGTAAATTTTTCATTTTAAATCATTAGGAAGAATCCAATTGACTGTAATTGGGCCAACACTTCTGTACATACATTTTTCAGTCTCAGAAGTGGTTTTCCAATTACTTGGCTTGCTTGCATCTCCATTAGACAGGATTTTGTCTTGTCCTTCTCTGCTCAGGGCTTATATTCTCTTTGAATTTGCTTAAAGCTCATGATGAGTTGCTCTCCAATGCAGCTGGTCAAAGTGCCAAACCATGCAAAACAACAGCTGTGTTATAGAACTGGTAGAAGATACAATATCAAACATTAACAGGAGGGGTGTGAAACCCAAAAAAGCAGGTGCAAAGGTGTTAGGTGTCAGAAGAGATTCTTGGAGGCCTCTACTGCTGCAGGCATTCTCATAAATGTTTTAATAGTTGAGGGGCTAAAGAAGGACATGGATCTATGTTAGGAAATAGGATTATGCAGTTAGGCATGGGAAAATGTGTTAGTTGATCCCACTCTTGACATTGTGCTTCCAAAGCCTTTTTATTAATATAGCATCATTTTAAAACCACTTCACTATCAGAATAGGTCAGCAGCTAATAATAACAGTCCACTTCACTGGAGATCTGACTCATGCTTACCTCCATGCTGTGGTGCCAGTGACCTTTCCTTTACCTTTCACATTAGTTCAGTAAAAGTAGTATCACCTTTCACAGTTTAAATTGTTTTTGTAACAGGGAATGACAGACCTTAAGTTTTACAGCATAAGGGAAGACTTAACAATGACCAAAGGGGCATAATGTGAACATTAAAACATGACTATATTATTATAAAAAGCATGAATATAACTGTAAAAGAATTTAGTGATAGGAAAGAGTATTTGGTACTGTTCCAGCTCTGCTTTCTCTCAAAACATTTCCAAATCTCATTGAAAGCAAAATAGGCTTTCAAACTTCTAATAATATATCCTCCATTCAGCTGTGAGATAATCTGAGGCAGATTTTATATAGCTACTGAATAGAAGCAGAGAGCAGAACAAATACACAGCACTATCAGACTTGCATGTTTTGTCTTGCAAAAAAAGTCTCTGGTGTCAACATGCATGGATTGATGAGAATCAAAACAGAGGAAAGGGAGAGAAACCATGCTATTTATTTTTCCATAAAGCGCAGACAATGAGAGGTATTATTTATTCATTGAAAGAATAAAGTTGGAGAGTATAATTTAAATTAATGTGTTTATTACTGAATGTATTTCTATCAGTTTTTAACTAATTACAGGTAGTTACATGATTGATCAACTCTTAACAGCTGTAAAAAACACTTGGTAAGGCTGACTGTCATTTTTATTCCCATTATTGATCAGTGGGAAAGATATAAAGAGATATCTTTATATCTCTATATTTCTATATTTATATCTTTATAAGAAAGATATAAAAGAGAATCAGTTGCAAATAGACATCATCCCAGGATTTTTTTAATCTCATATAGAACTCAGATAAGATTTTATCCTTACTAATCCTGGAAAAAGGAGCACAGAATCATACCCAATGTGAAGTGGAAGAGATATCGAATTTGTGAGGGAATTCAAAGAAGGATATGTCCCGGTTGTTCCTGCTTTTTTTATTGAAGAGTTGCCAATTCTCAAGCCTGGACTTCTGTCATTCTAAACTGCAGTAAAAAGCAGGAGGAGCTCAGTTTAAGAAATGAATGGCTGGAAAGCTCAGAACAAATACAAAAAATTGAGACATTTCTTCACTTGCTGTTTAGACTATTCATCTAATTCACTATTTTAAATTGTAATAGAGCTGTTTACTACTGATGGAGTTTAAAAGGAGATGTGTAATTTTATGAATAATTGAATCGATTCCCTCTGCCTGCTGGAAAATGGCTTCCAGCTAGTCCTGGCTGCCCTGGCTGGGAATCCTTTCAGATCCGGTTAGGCAGTCGCAGGCAGACCGGCCACCACCCCCCGGTGGGTCAGGAGCTACACGAGAGCTGTTGGTGAAGGGAGGAGCTACGCCGAAGGGAGGAAAAGGAGATTTCGTGGCAAGATGGAGTTTATTGTCACCTGCTCAACATGATGACAGCTGACGAAGGGGCTAATGGGGACCGGGTAATTGATTATAAGGGACCAGGAAAAGGGGCGTACACAAGAGGGAAAACCAATCAGGGGAGTGGGAATGGCACACAGACAACGAATAGAAAACGAGGGGTGGGGGATTTCCCAGCCTGTTCCAATCAGGGACTGACTTCTCCCGATCTTACTAGGAGGGGAGAGTACTTCCCGGAGATGGACAGGCACAGCTACTGCACAAACAAGTGCAGGGGGAAACCATCAAGGGGAAGGGATAGGGGGAACATGGACTAAACCATTACATAACAAGTTAATATTAACAATAAATAAAAAGATAGAAAACACGCCGCTACAAATAATAAAAGCAAACGTTATAGAGGTCATGGAAAGGGCATTTGTAAGAATAAGTTTTCCAGAATTCTTTTATCTTTTACTTTGAAAAATCAACCTTTTCTTTTCTTTTTTTCTTCCTACCTATTTTTAATTGACATTTGTTTTATTAGATTCCCCATCACCTGCATTACTATGGCCACATCAAACTGTTTCTTTCTGGACTAATCTGAGGTGATACTGATAATCTTGGTTTGCCAAATCTCCGTGACTCAAAATTTGAGATTCCACATGCCAGTTTGCATGTGCAGTGTGGATGTTTGGTATATGTGACGAGTGCTTGTCTGTGTGCAGAGTTTGTGTGAAGAGTGTATATGACCATGTGACAGAACTTCACCGACTGTGTCTGGTTACATGACACACAATTATATGGCTACATGACTGGGGAGTGTATGCACTGCACACTTCTGATGAGGGATAGCTGCTACTGACTCCAGCTTCAGACATGTCATATGCTGGCTGTCATGTAGTCTTGAGACTGTTATTTCATTTCATCTTGAAACACAAAATTGGTCAGTTGAAAGTTATGTCTGAAGAGTGTGATAGTGGTAGCAGAGAGGCTACTAGTGTCTGGATCACATGTGGGTATCACCATTTCATGATTTGCTGTTTTTTTGTCCTTATGATTTCTCTTTGAATACACTCCTTTCAGTGAAGAGAGATGGTTAAAGGAGAGCCCAGGCTACTCCAAACTGTCTTTAATATAGCTGAAATGTGTTTAATTCTCAGATATAAATTGCTCTTTGAAATAGTATTTAGAAGCAACAAAAAAAGTTATCAAGATTAGATGAACTAATGTGATGTTTCAGAACTGTAGAAGGTTGATTTTTCAGAAAAAAGGAAAAAGTGAGGAGGTTCTAAAAATATAGGTCATCTTAAATCTCATTTAATTTCATTGCCATAAATAAAGTCTGGATGTACTTGTTATATTACATACTGGAGTGGTCCTCAGCATCTCAAGACTAGAAATCAGGAAACCTGTGTCATGCTTTCTCTGATGTACTTTTTCACCTTGGTAAATGACTTCCTGCCACTGTGTTTCTGTTCGCTTTTCCCCATTTGCTTGTAGTGACTGTTAATGGTATTGAAACAACGCAACTGAGAGCTCTTACCATGTGTTTTTTAAAGCATTGCATAACAGAGATTTATTTGCATTTTTTGTGCTCTGGTAATGATGATATCAGTACAGTAATAAACCCTAAATTGCAGATCTGCTTTACAAAAAATTAAACTTCTAGATGTTTTGACATTTGAAATCTCAATCGGCAGTATTGTTCTACAAGAACACTGGTGAGGTGTTTGTGCTGTATTCTGTGGTTTTCATTATTTGTGTAAATGTCAGTTTCTGTAAAGTTATTAAAAAACATGTTGTCGTTGCAAATTCTAGAATCTAATTGTGTAGAGGTTTCATTTTATTGAGAGGTGCAATACTTTTTGGTTATGTTGCTCTTGTGAGGAACATTGTGAAGGAAAAATGCCATGAATTACCAATTTCTTGCTCTATTTTTCTAACTTTTACAGTTTTTCCTAATCTTGATTTAGATCTTTCAGAACTACTGCAACCCAAAAATTTCAAGAAAACAACAAAGTATTTCCACTCAGTTATTATCTATTGTTCATCTCCAAATCCCATATATTACTATAATTTATCTAGAGAAAAATTGGGAATGATGGTATTTTGTGTCTAATGTTGTTTTACTTAGTGGGAAGTAATTTATGATTAAATATTGTATTATATTTAATATATGTATTATTGGATACATATATATCCAATGATTTTTTTGTTTTTTTGACCACTAATGCATAGTGAGCACAAGACTTTCACAAAGTTACTTTTTCATTTTCCCTCCTTTTCCCAGATTTCAGTCAGTTTAAGAAATGTTCTTGCATTAGCTTGTACTTTTCAATATTAGGTTTTATTTACAGTTGTGAAAATCTTGACATCTTCAGAGGCATGGTGTTAATAATAAATGTTACTCCTTATGTATTTGCTCAGCAGTCGTACTTTCCTTTGTTATATTCATGTTCTTATATGCTCAAAGCATTATATAGATATTTGTAAAATGTCATGGTCACAGAAAACATTATCTGATATTGCATATGATATACACAAATATGTCAAAGTTTTTTGTTTTATTATTAAAAAATTACTGGGGCCATATATGCCTCTAGCAGCAATATGTAGCTAAACAAAGATAAGTAGCTTGGATGCAGTCTGAAGGGAATTGAGCAATAAAACATCTGTCTGTAAGCTACTTATATTGATATAGGGCATAGAAATAAAAGTGTAAAATGTATCTGAGTTTATACTGTTTCAGTACCATGAAACCTGATTCTACACAATTTATCTTCTGAACAGCTGTACTGGGACTAGATGACTGATTTTGTTAGCCATTTTTTCCTTGTTTTCTAAGAGACACAGGACAATATTTAGCAATCCAAGGAGCTTATGGAACAAGCTGTCAGCTGCATTCATGCCTATGTCTTCCTGAAGTACTCTGAGCTAATGGAAGAGCTCTTAATATAACTCAGACCTAGCAGCTTCCCTGAAATGCAAGAGCCTCTTGGCTACACTGAAGACCTGGTTAGATATATTCTATGCAGGAAGGTGTTTTGTTTTTTTTTAAAGATCATTTCAGCAAATGCTTCATTAGTGTATAATGGAAAAAAAAAAAATCAGCCAATCAACCAACCAACCAAAAAACCTGAGAAAAAGATGATTTCTAGACTTTCTAGTAAAAAGCAGATGACGTTTGTAGGCTTGCTGCTATCATTCCTACTAAAGATCACATGGTTAAGTGGTATTACTAGAGGGCTGCTCTCCAGAACCTGTGACACATCTCTGTAAACGTCATATTAGGGTAATTCTGCCTCTAAAATGCATTTCAAAAGTCCAGCTTCATTGCAAGCTTTCTAAAGTAGGTGTCTGAATAAGTATTCATTTTTATATTTATCAGACACCTAATAAGAACAACAAAATTCAGTGGATGCCCTAAGGTTACCTGGTCACATTTAATGAGTCTTTTTTCCAAGCTTATCAGGCTGTCTCTGCTTGACCTGGTGTAGAACACAGATTGTTGTTATTTCACAGCCTCAGTATATATAAGGTGAAATAATTTCATCATCAATCATGTGTGTGATTGTAACAAACTAGAACTACAGAACCACATTCTTAGTTTTATTTCCATGATTTTCTCCCACAATTTTCCTAATTATTTATCTTGCATCTGTCAATATTGCATCATTACTTGGTTCTCTTCTGCTGATATTATCTCTTTAAACATCCTTGATAATCTTTTCCTTTGAAGTGAATGGTTACTATTTTATCAATGTAAAACAAAATAGCTGATATATTGTAATTCTTTATTGAGCTTTATTTATCTTTTTTATAATGTATTTTTTAAATTGTTACACAATAAAATTTCTGTATCTTTGGATGTTTTTCCCACACCCCATTTTGGAAAACAGTGATTTATTCTGGGTTTCAGAATGAGCTCAAATGAGCATACTCAGTTTTTTGAACCAGAAGGGTAACTTCATAGTGGGCATTGTGTTGTCATGGCAAACCAGAATCATTGTAGATGCTTAAATCTTAATTAAGATGGCACCATCTGAATATTTTTTTTTTCATTGCTATGCACTTTGAAGCAGAAATGAAGAAATGTTTTTGGCTTTGTCTCTATTCTGTTGTGAGAGTAAGCAATATGGATCATCCCTTGGTGAAGGAACAGAATATGTCTTAAAAGAGTCTTTTGATAGGCTCAAAGACACTTTGTGTCCAAACATGCTGGATAGGTCAGTTAATGTTCATATGCTACTGACATTCCTGTTCTTCCTCTTCTAATGGTTTCAACTGAAACATGAAGAGTACGCTCCCAAAGTGAGCTACTGGACCTATTTAAGTTGATGAAAAATCTTTACCTGACTTTTGGAAGAGCCTAGTTTTCCCATCTTCCTTAATGTATAAGTTTTGGAAATTTGAATATGAGATGGCTTTGTGATGGCAAAGCTCAATAATACATGCAGACTGTGTGTAGCTGCAACATCAAAGCTATGAAAATTTAATGTAAGTAATCAATGTTAATTTACTTTTTGAGACAGAAGACTTTTTTGGCTTTAGCCCGGGAAATCATTAATTGGATACTTAATTTTGTACATGTGACTCTTCTGTTGGCTTGGAACAACTCCTGTACTTAGACTTAAACACACAATCCACATTCTTAGGGACTGTAATTGTATGGCGATAGTCCTGCCCTTATTGCTATGTGATTCTTCAATCACCTGTGATTAATCAATACTTGATACTTCTGTGAACATAGCGTGTTGCATGTATTGCATATATTTTGTGAATATTGAATAAAACTGATTTCTTCATTTTTTTTGTAGACCTAATGAAAGATTTGTGCATACAAAAAACCTACTTTAATAATAAGTGACTTCCCTTTCTGTGAACTTCTAATGCTAAGATCGTCATAGTTATATTTACTCTATTAGACTCCTTTTGTTGTTTAGATGATGAAATGATGAACAGTGAAAAGCAACAATGTTAAACTTCCAAATAAATGGTTTGGCATACGGATAACAGTGTCTGTTGGTACATTAATGCTACAACAGTCTTAGAATTTTAGCATTGCAAAATGAAAATTATGCTATCACAGTGAATGCTTCCTTTCACTTACATTTATTGGCTGTATCTTACCAAGATGTCACAATCAAATCACTCAGAAATGCCTCTGCTCTAATTAAGGTGCAAACAACACCATATAATGAAATCAACAACACAGATTTTATTTAACAATCAATATGAAGTAGAAAGAAAGAAATAGAAAAGACAGAGGGGAGAGAATGATATAAAGTAGAAGATATTTGCCACCTGTGAATCCAGCAGCATCCTGTTGGTCCTTAATCACCCTGGGCTTCTTGGTGGTGGGGTTCCTAAGGTCTTTCAAAATTCCTCACTATTTATACATTTTAGCAAACAAAGGAATTAATGCTCATCGGCTACACTGTTCTCTTATTCTATTGGTCATGTGATTACCTCACTTCTAATGATAGTAAAGCCACTTAGTTTTTCTATTCTTTTGAGCTGTTGGGTTTATTGGGTTGGTGGGCTGTGAGTGGGTGCTCGCAATCTTCCCCTGCAGGAATTGATTTTTACCCAGATGGAGATTATTTCAGCACAGTTGCTGAGTTGGCTTTCCTTGAGGCCCATAAATTCTGTATTCTTTGTGGTGGTTATCAGTGATAGATTCTTCTCCAAAAGCTTTGTTAACCTCCCCCATGAGATAACATTCAGACACTGGCACCGTCTTTATCTTATCTCAAGCTCCTGATGTGGTGGTTTAATTTACTGTCTAAGTTCCAAGTATCCACAGAGGCTTCTTCAGAGGGGCTTCGGTGATTATGGATGCTATCCATACCATAGCTTGGAGTGAGCTTTTTTGACTGGTGATAAGCATACGAGCAGTTACTTCTTTACACAGTTTACCACAGTGTGAGTTCTTTCTGGATGCGTTGTCCAGGATGTATTACTCAGATCTCCTCTACATCATCCCTGGAGTTAGTGCCATCCTGTCACTCCATTGTGTGCTCATCTTATCTCATCTCATCTCATCTCATCTCATCTCATCTCATCTCATCTCATCTCATCTCATCTCATCATCTCATCTCATCTCATCTCATCTCATCTCATCTCATCTCATCTCATCATCTCATCTCATCATCTCATCATCTCATCTCATCTCATCTCATCTCATCTCATGGTGAAGTCCTTCTCCTTAACAGTGGCCTTAATAGTGTTTGAGACAGACAACTGTGCTCTTTAAGGCATTGCATAAGGTACAACCAAATGAAGTGTTGTTTGATTTCATGCATTTTTGGGCTTCAGAGGGTTTAGCCACAAAACACATGAAATTAGTACTCTGTTTCTAAGCCGTTGGATTGACTGTTGAATGCCTTTGTTTTATCAAGTCTAAGAGTCCAGTTTAGCAGTCTGATGGTGAACTGGACTACAAATATACAACCATATCTTCATGAAAGGTATCTTCTGCCTCTAAATGTTCCTGTACTAAGTTTTTTTAATGGGTGCTTTTATCCATGAATGTCAATGAGATTGTAGAAGAGGTTAAATTTAGAGCTCAATGAAAGAAAGGATAGGTACTTGGAGGGAAGTCATGATATCTAAGTGGACAACTATGCAGCTTGTTCGTAGGATGTTTCTTTTTCTTATATATCCTCCTGTGCTCAGCAGGTTAATAATGAGTGTCAATCTATGGGAAACAATATAT